>JAMOIN010001555.1:0-11745 GCA_024666655.1 Dascyllus trimaculatus | reverse complement strand
GGACGACTGTACAGGGAGATATTTGATGTTTCTTGAAAGACAAATTACAGTCGTCCTTCGCCATATCGTGGTCTCACTGTATCGCTGATTTTTAAATTGCATATGTCTAATTTTGTATCACAGATTAAGAAGAATATTAAATGGAAATAAAACACGTAGCGTTCAGCAGATGAGCAGACAAAGACTCGCACGTATGGAAAACTCAGCTACTTCCTCTTGAGCTAGTTTGATCACATGAGATGCTACACGGCACGCTACTGGCTGATGGATGGGAGGCGACCAATCAGAGCGCTGCGTTCTGTATCCTGGGCTCTGATTGGCTCATTGACCGTAGCATCAGCCTCCTCCGTCTCTGTACAGCAGCGTTCAGCATCTGGCCTCGTCCATTTCACACGGACATCTGGTCGCTGTGTGTAGTGTCGCTCTGTGATGTTGTGTTTTTGAATAGAATTTATTTCAAGTCCTACGATGTCGCCCAAACGTTCTGCGCCTTTTAAGGCTTCTGGCACCGAACCCAAGCGTGGGGAGGGTTTATAAAGCCTTAAAACATAAATAACTAGAAAAGCCCTCAGAGAGCTCAAACCTCCACCAAGCAGCTTCAGTCCACCCCCAACACAATCTCCCAGTTCACATATTTTCTATGGAACGTTACAGATACAAATGTAATTACATACAGTTCAAATGTCCTACCAACAATGCGGCCTTCACCCCATCCGACCTAATGAACAGGCGCGGCCTCTAGTGCGGCAGCTCCTAACAGCCTCCCTGCTTCTTAGACAACCGGAGGTAAGAATGCCGGCCCAACCGTGCGTATGTCGCTCAGGAAGGAAAGAGAACTCCGTCACTGTCGCTGTCTGTCGCGTGGAGACCCAAAATGTCATGTGGTCAGAGGGGGTTACCCCAAAAACAAGAGTGCCCTCTGGTGGCTTTTAGAGTAAAACGCATTTAATTGTCCACCAGGTTACACTTAGATTAAAAAACATCCTGGATCCAGACGGTGATCCGGATCAGTCCCAGAATGTCATCATTCCTTCTTTGTCCCATTTCACGTTTCCTGAAAATTTCATCCAAATCCGTCCATGAGTTTTCCAGTTATTTTGAACACAAACAAACAAACCAACTCCGGCCGTCACATAACCTCCTTGGTGGAGGTAATAAAGCAAACATGAGGTTGCTATTTTGTGGATTTTCTATCGTGGGGGGTTCTGGAATCTAATCCTAATGATAGATGAGGAACCGCTGTATCTAAACTCAGGAGTGAAAAAATCTGGGTTTTTTTTGTTTGTTTGTTGTTTTTTTTAAAGAGTAATTTGTTCTTTTTTAATGTCTGGCTGTAAAATTATAGTTTTACTGCATTTAAACCGGCTAAAACTATTATTTTACACATATTTGCGGGTATCTTCAAAGATTTTTTAATATTTAATGAATTTACAAACTATCTTAAAGTTGAAAACTGATCAATGGTGTAATTTTTGTGATTGTGAGTAATTCATTTATTTATTTTTAAAGGTAACATAAAGGCATTTTGGGGAGATTAGAGAGTTAAATCTGTGTTTTTGAGAATACAAGTCAGTTCTGTTCTATCTGTTAAAGAGAAGGCTGCCAGTTTTCTGTTTAAACCTCATCAACCAAAACTAAGATGACCTCTTTGTTGTTTAATCTTCATTTAAACTGATAAGCCCCCTTTTTCAATGGAAACCCGGTCAGGACAGTCTTCAATCAGCCTTGAATTCAGCCTGAGAGAGGTTTTTATTAATATGTTTCTTTTTCCTTTCCCTCCCTTCAGATATCAGCAGGTATCATTTCTTCACCCACCAGCCTCCCTGCAGCAGTGCTTCATTTAGAGTGGATTAAACCCTGGTGGGAGGACGGCTGCAGGCTGAATCACTCTGGAGAGTCCATTCATTCCCTCGCTGAGCCAAACATGAGTTCATCCAGTGACCAGACTTCCAGAGTTCTCTGCCTCTTTACGGTAACAAGCCGCTCATGTTCGCTGTTGCACAACTCCGTTCCCCCACTAGCAGGTTGAAAACTGATTTTACTCCAAATGGATCAAAGACTTCTTCACCATGAGACGTTTGAATGAATCCTGGTTGAGATGCATGTAAATAAACGTCTATATTTTTACTCTTAATCCATCAAATCAAGCAAACAGTCTCTAAACAATGACTGCATCCACTTTTGCTCATTGACTGTGGCTGAAATCTGATCATTTGCAGAGAAACCATAAAAACATGAAGCTGTTGCAGCCACTTGTTCATTTATTCCTTAAAAAGTCCCTTAAAACTTGAATTATTTCTATGTTGCACAGTAATAAAATCCCAGTGAAGTGCTGTTTTGCTGCTAAATCCTTCCTTGTTATTTTATTTTTTTACCAGTCTGCAATAAAGAAGTGAAACTGTTTTTACAGAGTGCAATTTTATTTTAATTTTTATATTTAATTTTAATAATTTAAATTTCATTAAATAAATAAAATTTAATTAGAATTAATTTAATTTAGTTAGAATCGATTTAATTTAATCTAATTATAATTAATTTATTTGGAATGAATTTAATGTAGTTTGAATTAATTTAATGATAATTATTTTTTTCAATTAGAATACATTTAATTTAAATTTTAATTTAATCAGAATTAATTTATTTCAATTAGAATAAATTTAATTAGAATAAATTTTAATTTAATTAGATTTAATTTAATCTTGTTTTATTTTATTTTTTAAAATGACCTTATATTTTTATTGTGACCTGCTCTTCTGTTGTATGCTGCTAATCCAAAGAACTGCTAAACTGCTTTTTGTTGTCATTTAACAATAACAATAAAGTCTTATTCTATTCTACTTTATTGAATCGAGTGTTTTTTTTTAAAGTCCAAAGACACTAAAAGAACCGAAAGTTCAAACTTTTTGTTGCCTTTTATAGAAGATAATCACTTTAATTAGAGCTGTATCTATTTTAAGTTGTGTTTTTTCACATTTGTTTGCCAAAAAACACCATTTTTCTTGCTTTTGTCACTAATTCTACTGTTTAATATTTTTAAAAATCTCATATTTCAACAAGATTCAGACACCTTTCACTTAATATTTCACATCTGTGACCTAAAATTCACATCAACAAAGCAGAGAAAGGCTGATAAAAGAGTAAGAGAAGCTTGTTTTGATATAAATGCATTCATACCTGTATGGTTCGATGGACTCATCGGTCACTTCATTAGTTACTGAAGGTTGAACCCCTCTTACCTTCTGAACTGCCTTCATTCTTCGTGGCCTACTTTCAACAAGGTGTTGGAAACGTTCCTCAGAGGTTCTGGTCCATGTTGACATGATAGCATCACCTGCACATCCATGATGCCAACCTCCCGTTCCACCACATCCCAAAGGAGCTCTACTGGACTGAGATCTGGGGACTGTGGAGGCCGTTGGAGTCCAGAGAACTCATCGTCATGTTCTAGAAACCAGTTGGAGATGATCTGAGCTTTGAGACATGGAGCTTTATCCTGCTGGAAGTAGCATCAGAAGATGGTCCACTGTGGTCATAAAGGGATGGACATGGTCAGCAGCAACACTCAGGTAGGCTGTGGAGTTTAAACCAGTTGGTACTAAGAAAACACCCCCCACACCATTAGACCACCAGCAGCAGCCTGAACCGTTGATCCAAGGCAGGATGGATCCATGCTTTCATGTTGTTCTGACCTACCATCTGAATGTTCAGCTGAAATGGAGACTCATCAGACCAGGCAGCGTTTTTCCATCTTCTACTGTCCAGTTGTGGTGAGCCTGTGTGGACTGTAGCCTCAGTTTCCTGGTCTTAGCTGACAGGAGTGGCCCCTGGTGTGGTCTTCTGCTGCTGTAGCCCATCTTCTCCAAGGTTGCTGTGGTTCAGAGATGGTGTTCTGCATTCCTTGGTTGAGTTCCTGTTGACTTTCTATCATCTCCAACCAGTCTGACCATTCTCCTCTGACCTCGGACCATCCTCTGTAGACCCTGGAGATGGTTGTGGTGAAAATCCCTCAGACCAACAACCACGCTACATTCAAATCCCCTTAAACCCCCTTTCTTCTCCGTTCTGATGATCGGTTTGAACTTCAGCAGGTTGTCTTCACCACGTCTACACGCCTAAATGCACTGAGTTGCTGCCATGTGATTGGCTGATTAGCTATTGGTTTTAACGAGTTATTGAACAGGTGTACCTAATAAAGTGGCCGGTGAGTGTGTCGTCACGCTCCAATACTTTTTAGATTTGTGTCTACATGCTGTGGCTTTGTGTGCTTCCATCAATGAAAAACAACAGATTAAATCCTTTTAAAACAGCTTTATTTACATTTATTCCCTCTTCAGATGTTTTAAATGTTCAAATTCATGAGAGCAGTTTAAATAAAAAGCTGACACCATCCGATCACAAGAACTAAATGATTGAATGAAACATAAATAGAAACAGCACCTGATTCAACAAACACAACAGATGAATCACATTTGTAGATAATAGATTTCCCATATTTGCACAGTATTGTAGCTTCAGCAGGTCAGGACACAGTCATCGGTGGGCTTTCCAAAGAAACTGGATTAAATTCTCTGTTTCATTTCTTTTACCGGCTCCGTCTAAGTTGCGCAATCTTCCTCCGTCGAAGCAGGAAAAGGTTCCCAGAGAGCAAATCCTCACAGAGCTGGAAACGTTTAACAGCTGCGTCACGTTCAAATTAAAGTGATGAAACATGAAGGATCTCTGGCGACTCTTTAATCCTTTATTTATTTTCTCTGTATGAAGCACCGAGTCGACTAGCTCCAACTGAATCAATAAAAATCAGGTGTTTGAGCCGTTTTGGACTCATTTTTTACACTGGAATGTCTGTTTTATACCTGAATATGACTTTTTGTTCTTCTTCCTTGCAGCCCAGATTCCTCCCTGTCCTCCAGGAGCCTCTTTTAGTCCCTAAAACCCGCATTATTCATGATCCCCTGCAGCTAAACCTCCGACAGCCGCCTGATACATGAGAACGACGCAGCGGCACAGTCGATGCTAATTAGCTTAGCATTAGCGCTAACCGTCGATAACGGCGGGAGGATTGCTTCCAATAATGCAGCAGTGTTCTCCACAGGCTGCGATGCGAACTACAAATATGGAGTCCGGCTGTAGTTTTTGGGTTCTGGAAACGTTCTGAGAAGGTTTTACTGATGTTTTCTGTGGGATTCTCTTTTTTTTTTAGCTCCTAGAATGTTCCTCTTAAAGGCCAGATGAAGCTCTCTTAAGACTGTTATGTGTTTTGTTAAATTACAGATAATATTTAGTAAAATCACACAAGAAAGTATGAATTTACATGCTGATTGTAAATAAACAGGCCAACACTATTAGTTAAATTTGTATTTTTACAGTACTAATTGTCTCTTTTGTAATGTTTGACTGTAAAACTACAGTTTTTAGTGTTTTTAAATCAGAAAAATATCATTATTCGACAGATATTCTGTGTTACTTGACAGACAAATTATATCTGTTATTATACAGGAGAACATTTGATGGTTTTTACAATGTGTGACCATAAATTTAAACTGTTTTACTTTATCAAAAACCAATTTTAATATTAATTTACAGAATCCGACGATATTTTCTCTGCTTTTATAGCTTCAAATGTCACATTATTCCATCGTTTTAAAGACTAATTTAAAGTAGGAAACTGATAAATGGTGCAATTTTTGTGATATTTTAAAAAGATAACGCGTCGTTCAAACCTGCCGGCTTTATTTGGGGGTTCAAAGGGTTAAAAAGTGTTCTTTAAACATTTGAAGAACGTTTTATAATCCTCAGATCACTGCAAACAGAACGTTCCACCTTTGTTATGTTAATATTATATCACATTTATGAAAGTATTCTGTCATCTGAGGCCTCGATAACATCTGGAAAACGTTCTTTAAATGTTGGTTTGCTCTCCTTTCGACACCATGGAACATAATCTGACATTGTCCTCCGAAATGTTGACTTTAAACCTCAAAGGAGCACCATCTGAAATGAGAAATATTCTTAAAACGTTCCTTAAACGTCTGATTAAAGCGCTTTCTCTGGAACATTAGTAGAACTTGTCGTTAACGTTAGCTGGGAGGCTAAGTAGCGCTAATGCTAAAGCTTCCAATTGTGTTTGATTTGACTTTACTGGTGAGACGTTGCAGCAAAAACACCCCAAAGTTTCCAAATGTATGTTTACGAAACGTTGTTTTGCAGCACAGAAGAGACAAGAGCACCGTTCTGAGCTGCTTTGCAGGACAAAATCCTCCTTCTGCAGCTGTGGATGGATGAATATCTGCTAATTCAGTGAACGTCTGCAGCACAAACCTGTGGCTTCGTGCGACGCTCTGACTCACTGGTGTGTTTCTGATATTTACTGAGCAACTGAGAAGTTTTGTGCTGCAGAGGAGGACGACATCAGCCGCTGAATACACTCAGATAAGTTCACTGTTGGTTTCGCAACACAGAAAATATCACCAGACGGAGTTTAAAGAGCCAAGAGTCAGTCAGGAGGAGGGTTTTGCAGCTGAGCTTTGACTCGGTGCTTCAGTTGTTGGGCAGCAGGAAGCTGAAGCAGGAGAAGGGCAGGTTGGAGAAACAGTCGGTGTTCACCGTCACCGGCATGTCTCCGAATAAAGCCCGGCTCTTGTCGCTGCCGTTGGCGTTCAGCTCCTTCTTCAGCGCCGACAGCCTCTGCAGGATCAGCTGGTGCTCTCGGCCTCTCAGCAGACCTCTGAAGTAGAGAACAGCCACCAGGTGCTTCCTGCTGCAGGTGGACGAGAGAAAGCACAGAGAGATTCAGCCTCCTCGCTCTTTATGTCCGGTTTATCCACATCACAGCACACTGCAGCGTGTCTAGAGGCTGCTGAGTGTTTAGAGCGAGCAGCATCAGTCAAGCACCACACTCTTTAGTTTGCCCAGAAAACAAGGCGACACCTGGTTCACTTTAAATGGAGCTCACACATTAGAAAAAATAGAACTATGTACAGTTTTGGGTGGAATAAACCTTTAAACCCATAACTTGTTAGTTTGAAACGACTACATTAGTGGAACAAACCTTTGAAATTCTAGATACTCGGAGAAAAAGTTGTATTTTGTGTGAAATCAACCTTTAAAACCATAATTTGCTTGCTAGAAAGTCGTTTTTGGGTGGAATAAACCTTTTAAACTGTAAGTACCTGGACACTTGCTTGCCAAAAGGTAGTATTTTAGGTGGAATAAACTTTTAAAACCATAATTTCTTCATTAGAAAGTACAATTTGGAAACAATAAACCATTAAAACTGTGAGCGCTTTGAGAAAAAGTAGTATTTCGTGTAAAGTAGACCTTAATAGCCACAACTTCTTCATTAAAAAGTACTATTTGGATGGATTACACCTTTAAAACTGTAAGTACCTGAACAGAAGGTAGTATTTTCTGTCTTTAAAATAATAACTTGCTTGCTAGAAAGTTATATTTTGTGTGAAATAAGTCTTTAAAACCACAACTTCTTCGTTAAAAAGTACCATTTGGATAGAATAAACCTTTAAAAAGTGAAAGTACCTGGACCGAAAGTAGCTGTCATATCTTCAGAATCATAACTTGCTCGCTAGAAAGGACTACTTTGGATAGAATAAACCTTTAAAACTCTGAATAGTACTTTAAAAACTTGTTGTATTTTGTGTGAAATCAACCTTTAAAACCATAATTTACTCACTAGAAAGTAGAATTTTGGGTGGAATAAACCTTTAAAACTAGAATTCTTCACTAGAAAGTAATATTTTAGGTAGAAGAAACCTTAAAACTCTGAATAGTACTTTGAAACTTCAAGTACTTGGGGGGGAAAAGTAATATTTTAGGTGAAATAAACCTTTAAAGCCATGACGTCTTCATTAGAAAGTACGACTTGGATAGAATAAACCCTTAAAACTCGAAGTTATTATAGAGATAAAGTCGTATTTTGTGTGAAATAAACCTGTAAGACTATAACAGGGTCAAGGCTCTCCCCGTTGTTTCCAATGTTTATGCTACGCTAAGCTAAGCCAAGCTAAGCCAAGCTAAGCTAGGCTAGGCTAAGCTAAGCGGCTGCTGGCTGTAGTTCCACATGAACCAGGACTATTATGACCTACAGGAGGATGAACTAGACGGGTTCAAACTGGTGTCAGGTTTGGTTTCCTGCATCAGTGAACGTTGCCTCATCACTCATCTGACTCCCATTTAGATCTAGAGCTTCATCATCATCATCATCATCATCATCATCATCATCATCACAGACACTGATCAGGCCTGAATCAGGGACTCTGAGGACAAGTCTCTGCTGACGACTTCCAGGGTTATGAAATCTCATCTCACGCAACGTTTTGGAGCCTGGTGAGTCTTTAAAGCCGAGGATGTTCTGGTTGCTTGTTGTTCTGACCAGAGGAGGGTTTGAGTGAATCCCAGGAGGGAAAGTCTCTGTTTGCACACGAGGACCTGAGAAACACTCAGACACACCGAGACTCGTGGATCATTTCTTTAGTTTCACACGTTAGCAGTGAGTTTGGGCCTCTGATGGAAAGTCAAGGTGTGAGCTTCAGAGCAGGAAGCTGGCGGAGAGGCTTTTTCTCCCTAGCAACAGATGACCGTCCAGTGGGAGAAATATGATCTTTACAATATTTAAAACAACGATGTTAACACGGTCAAATAAGAGGTTCAGCTGATTTAAATTCAGATTAATGACATTAGTTTATGGTCACACACTGTACAAGCCTGAAACAGCATCAAACAGATATTTGATGTGGACGTGACCATCCGTAATTTAAAATCTGTAAAATAACAACTCTATTTAAAGACATTTAAAAGTCTTTGCTTGTTTTACTGCCGTCAGTTTGTACATTCACACTCTGATATTATCTGAAGCGAGACAAAGCAGAAAAACTCTGTGTTAAAGAACAGTTCAATAATATCGTCTTTTCTCTTTTAATTATGACAAATCCTTGTAAAATAAAGTTTTTCTCTGATTTAAATCCAGTAGAATTGTGAACTTCCATGGTCAAATGTTGTAAAAGAACAAATCATGTGAACATTGTTTACAGTAAATTAATTTTTAGTTCTCTAATTATCTAGATATCGTCTGTAATTTGACAAAACTCACACAAAATCACTGTTCATTTTTTTTTAGCGAAAAACAGAAAATATCTGTAACATGATGTTTTGGTTTTTTTTTGGCTAAAATAAATACAGAAAAAAAATGTAATTTTATGGCCAATTGTTTGAAAAGAACAACTCACCATTTATATAAAAAATACAGATTGTTGATGTTAACATTATTGACAATTTTCACCAGGATTTTTTTTGTAAAATAATATATTTTTCCTCTGTGATTTTACTAGATTTTATCTGGAACTTAACAAAACTGGAGAAAGCTGCAATAATAGTTAATAATAACAACAATAACAAAAACAAAAACAAAAAATAATGATAATAATAATAATAATAATGATAATAATAATAATAATATATTATTTTATGTATTTAAAATTTTTTTTTCAATCTTTAATTTTTATTTCAAAAATATGAAAAATAATACTTTTCCCCCTGTAATTATACTAGATATTATCGGTAACTGGAGAAGGCTGCGATAACAGTTCATAATAACAATAATAAGGACAATTATAATATTACAAATATTAGTAATAATAATAATAAATAAAAATATATTTTAGTTTATGTATTTAAAAAAAATTCAACTTTTGATTTTTATTTCAAAAATATGTGAAATAATACTTTCCCCACCTGTGATTATAATAGATATTCTCTGGAACTTAACAAAACTGGAGAAAGCTGCAATAATAATAATAATGATAATAATAATAATAATAATAATAATAATAATAATAATAATAATAATAATAATAATGATAAATACAAATATATATTATTTATTTTTTTCAATCCTTGAGAAAAAAATTAAAAAATATGAACTTATATACACACATACAAAAACCAAGGATTGAAAAAAAAAAAAAAAATATATATATATATATATATATAATTATTATTATTTTATTTTTTATTTTTTTCAATCCTTGATTTTTATTTTAAAAATCTGTGAAATAATAATATTTTTTGCTGGTTTTAAAACAGTAATATGTATATATCTACAATGGTAATGTCTGTAAAATAAAAAGAAAAATGTACAAACTTAAGATTAACAGTCAAACAGTGGAATTTATGGTCCAACATTATAAAAGAACATGTTACCATTTAAAAATACAGATTTTTGATGTTGATATTATTTACATTTTTTAAAGACAACATGGAAATGAGTAGTTTTGTCCTGTGATTTTATAGGAATTGATCTGCCATATAATAAAACAAGTAAATAAAACTGTAAAATAACAGTCTGTTGTTTAACAAACTGTTGGAGAACTTTTATTTTTTACAGTAACCTGACTGGACGTCTGCTGCTGAGCGAAACCAACTCCTGAAAATGATGAAGGTTTAACGTGAAATGGAAACACCTGCGCTGCTCTCAGCCAATCAGGTGTCTGAAGGAACCCGACCAGGATTTAGTGACCAAACTAAACCCGTCAGTCAGATTTACAACATTAATATGTTGTTTGTTGAACCTCCAGAGACTCTGACATGTCAGTTCAGCTCCTCTAACCTCCATCCCTCCTCAGCTGGAGCCTTTCTGCCCTGAAACCTCCTCAACATGAGTGGAAACATCTGTGAGGCTTCATGTCCTCATGCAGGGGGAGGAGGAGGCCGTTCTGCTGCTCTTCTTTAAACTAAAACCTTAAACCAGGCGTGACGCAGCGCTTCTCAGACCTAATAACTCACTGATCCCACATGAAATGAAGCACAAAGGTCGCATGTCTCATCATGTTGCTAAATTCTGGTGTCGTCTTTCGTGTGACTTGAATTAAAACCAAATGCTGTTCAGATTTCAGGCAACGACACGCAGAGAAATGTTGCAATGGAGGGCTGACATGTTTGTTTCTGCTCACGGAACTGATGGGAAGATCTTACATAAGGTTGTCCTGAGGTTATAAAACTCTGAAATGTTGAAGTAAAGAGGACAGAAGAGCCTCACCTCACTGACAGAGCAGCTAAATCCCAACTCATCCTTCAGGTTCAGTCACGTCTCACCGATCTTCGTTGTTTTTAAAGGAACAGGCACTTTAAAGCTGGTGTTTATGTCACTGTCTGCAGCTTCCCTCTAATTAAATCTAATCTCACGCAGCGGATTCCTTAAATTAGAGCCTGCGAGGCCTCTTTGAATGCAGATGTGAGCTTTCCAGTGAAATGCATCAAACAGACAGACTTTAAAAAGCACGACTGGATGTTTGGGGGATTTTTTTTTTTTTGCCATAAATGTGAAACAAAAAGCAGGATTGTATTCAAAAGCAGTGGTTTTCTTCACACTGGTAAAATTTTTGCGGCGACAAAAAAGGAGGATGCAAGGAGAAATGTGAAAGTGTGGCAGGAAGTCAGGAGTTTTTACCGTCAATCACAGGTATTTAACTTAAAGTGAACTTTAACGGTTAAGGGTTTATGTGAAAATACATAAATAAATATAAAATATAATAAATAAAATAAATATATTATAAATAAAGTAAAAAATAAATAAAACAAAATAAATTAAAATACAATAAATTAAAATAAGTATAATATAAAATAAAATAAATATATAAGAAAACAAATATAAAATCAAGCAAATAAAATAAAATAAAATAAATACAATATACAATAAAACAAAATTAATAAAAATACAATAAATTAAATGAATAT
>JAMOIN010001808.1:87894-177120 GCA_024666655.1 Dascyllus trimaculatus | reverse complement strand
AAGTGCCTCCTCTTGGGGTCACTTTTACTTTGCTTTGATTTCCCTCTAAACCCTCTAAAACACACACAGTTGCCCTTGTCTTTTTTGTTCCCGTCCCATTTTTACTCACTGTGGGCTCATTTTTCACGGCAATATGAAGTCCTTCACCTCTATGGAAACAGAACAACCATAGATAGAAGCAGAGGAAATTCAAGAATGTATTTTGTGCAGTGTAGCACAGTTATAATGCATTAAATCATTTTAAAAAAGAAAATTTGAAAGTCGAATTTCTTTTAAAATGTATTTTGCAAACATTAAAAACATCTGGAATCAGCATGTACAATATTCAGTCTTTCATGTGTCCTAACAGCTTTTCCTGACCTCTCGTCTCTCCTCAGTGGCGAGTGGTTTTGTTCCTTCTGCCGAGATGTCGCCTCTCCAGAGATGGAGTACGACTGCGACAGCAAAGACGCCCCGGTCTCTGAAAAGTTCCCACATGTTGACAGACGGGTAAACTCACTCAGCCTGGTGTTTTTTAGTACTAATGCCAGGCCCTTCATTTCTTTTATTTGAAATAAAAGTTTTCCTGCATGTTTTTAATTAGAGGACTAACAAACTGTCTCCTCCTTGACTGTAGAGGTGTGAGAGGCTGCTTCTACGTCTGTTCTGTAATGACTTCAGCACCGACTTCCAGGTGCCTGCTTCTCCAGCGGTGAGGCACTTTATTTAGTGTTTATTCAATATAGACAGACAGAAACTGCTGAGGATTTAGAGTCTTAAATGACATAACGTTCAGTTTGAACCAATCAGCCACAACATTCTGACCACTGACAGGTGAAGTGAAGAACATTGATCATATTGGTACTAAGTGCTGTTCTGCTGGAAAATCTTGATGAGACTTAGACACCCAAATAAACATTGTCCCACAACAAGCACACTCCCTCATGCAAATGGAAATCCCAAATGCCACTGGAGGAAAATGCACCCCACCACATGGAAGCAACATCAAACAATCAGGATCATGTTGAGGAACATGACAATGACCCAACATGTTGATTTGACCTCCAAACTTCCTACACCCCATTGTGATCAAGCATCAACAGGATGCAGTGGAACAAGTTTGATTGACCGAGGCCCCACTGCACAAGGCAGAGTACCCAAAGGATCCAGTGCCAACATCCTGGTTCCAGACCCCATAGGACACCCTGAGAGGTCCTCTTGTCTATGCCCAATGGTTCAGAGCATTTTTGACCACATGAGGGAGACCAACATAAAATTAGGCAGCAGTTCATAATGTTATGCCTGATCAGTGCATATCTTTGTACAAAAATCCTGTTTGATAGTGGCTGTTTACTTCTGAAATATGACTTGTACCAGGTGTTTATCCTTTACTGTTCTTCCACTGCAGGAAACAAGAAGATACAAAGAGCTAATAAAGACCCCGATGGATTTATCAATAGTCAAGAAAAAGCTGGAGTCCAAGTCACCGTCCAAACTTGGTGAATGTTACGACAGTCCTGAGGGGTTCGTCACAGACATCAGGCTCATATTTTTCAACTGTGCGAAGTACTACAAGGTAGGTATCAGTTTGTCCCTTTTGCAAAAATAAGAAGTGGTCTGCGGGAATACAATCATGTTCACTTTCTTGTCACATTTGTATGTTAAACTTGTGTTGTCTTGAATTTTGTCATCCCCATCCCACCTTGCCCTGCTTATCTGCCAACACCTGATACCAGTTTCCTCGATAATACACACATAAGGTATTGTAGTTTGGCTGCAGTATCCTGTTGGGCCACCAGATGGAGCCTCTTACACTTTAAAACTGAAGCAGTTCTGTGTTGGCGAACAGAGAGCATTGTGGGGTTTTAGCTAGTAAAGGGGCACCATGACAACATTTTCGGAGAGGCTTAATACCATCTGCGCTTCATTCCTATATCCCAATAGCACATGAAATGGCTGCTAATGCGGCCAGTATCATGTATCCATGGTCAATAAAAAGTGTGCTGAACTAATTATTGTCTATTAATCAGTTATTCACTAATATTGCTGCACATGTTAAGGAAGTTATTAAAATTTCCAGTAGTTGTGTGATAGCAGATGCAAACAAGCTTAGGTTGTTTCTAATACAATCAGCTGAAAATGTCCTGATCGGCCTCGACATCCCTAACAGAATAAAAATGTAAGTAGAGTCAGGCTGTGATCAGCTGTTGTAATATGGAGAACTGGAGTTTTAAGTAAAAATAATGGCAACAGCCAAACCGGTGATCACATGAGTGGTTAAGTATAAACACTTAAGTGTACTGATACACTGTTTATAACAGATTATATGTATAGCTAGAAATGTATCTCAAACCACCTCAAGTTGACATGTTTTAGGCCTCTGCCTCGTCCTAAAACAACATTTGTCTTCCATCAAAACTCTTCATGAAATTTTTAATAGAAATTTCTGATTTCACCAGGCGACCTCGGAGGTTGGCAGCGCCGGCTTGTACCTGGAGGACTATTTTGAGGAGCAGCTGAAGCTCGCCTACCCAGACAAGGTCTTCCCTGGAGGCAGGGAGGAACAAATGATCCCTCCTCTAGAGGACGAGATAGACGAAGAGGAAGAGATGATGGAGGAAGGTATGGCTCCTGTTGAAGATGAGAAACCTCAGAGTCCAGCAGGAGAAGGAATCCCGCCGGTAGAAGAGGACTTGGCCCCTCTGGAAGAGGCGACAGCACCGGTAGAGGAGAAAAAATCAGAAAAGCCGCTGACTAAAACGAATGAAAAGGTGACAGGTGAAGCTGTAGCAGCCACAGATGGAGATAATCCTCCTGCAGAGGAGGAGGTAAAGCAGGACGAGATCGCTCCTCCTAAACAGGTGGAAATCTGCCCTGCTGCTGATAGCGAAGAAAAAGACGGAGTAGCTTCTACCGAAACAAAAGACGGACAAACTTCACCGATAAAGGAGAATCCTGAGCTGCCTCCAGAAAAGACCGCAGATCCGCCTGAAACTCAGGAGGAGAAATCAGCTCCTGCAGAAACAGCCAAAGAAGAGAAGGAGGGATAGATGGATGGAAGCAGAACGGAAGAGAAACTGTAGAAAAGATCTCAGTCTTCCACAGACGTGGCCCCAGTGGGGACCGACATTTGCTGCAATCAGATACTTCTTGTACTGTTATTTGCAATAGGAAAAAAAGGTTCCTTGACTGAACAGTAGCGGTTTTTGCTGTAGATGCACAACGAAGGGAGTGAAGAAGACATTGGTTTTACTGTTACTGTAACATAAAAAGCTTATTTTCTGTGATGATGACACTGAAAAGCACACAAAAGATACTCTTTGTTGTTATCATCAGTTATCTTGCTTATCTCATGTATATAATAATAATCCTGCAAATTGAAAGCACAAATGCTGCAGTCGAAATAAGAATTCTGGATTAGAAATGCATGCAAGATGTCTTAATATAAATAATAATGCCTCCATTTTTTTGTGTTTACATTCTTGCTCACCCTTCCTGGCTCATAGAAAGATTGTTTTATTGCAGCAGTAATATTTTTTATCGTTTCCGAATGACTTTATTGCTTTGTAGGTGGCCGCTGTAGTTTCTGTACAGGAGGGACATATACATATATCACTGCAGCTCTGATTTAAACAGTCCCTTCAAGAAGAAAAAGTGACATACTCAACCGTGCTGCTTTGATTGTTCGCCTCTACTCAACACTGTTTTGTCACGGAGCAGCCTTGTTGTTTTTTATCAAGAGAGCGAGTCGTAGGATTGTATCGGCTTTCACTGTTATCGACCGTAGACAGTTCAGAGCCGTGATAACCACTTTCTCATCAGCCTCTGTTCTCCAGAGTGTGTCCTTGCTCCTCGGCGTCGTGATTGCATAAGGTTTAGACCCAGACTTTATTGCTGTAGTTCTCGCCGATGTTATGAGAAGAGCAAGAAACAACACACTGGCACATTTTTGACTTAAGATGAACAGAGTGACTCCAGAGCCGACACCACAGACTTTAATATTTTGCCCCATGTGGCCACTTTAATATGAATTGAGGACAAAACCTGCAAATTTACTCTTTAGATTTACTCTCTCCAGCAGTGAGCAGAAAAAAAATACCTGAATTTACAATATTTGTAATAAACAGGACTACATGTATATGTGATGTGTGCTTTGCTCTTACTGTGTTCATTCATAGCCTTTTTATTATCATTTTATTGTGGATTTTTTTGTTTGTTTTTGACTGATTTTCTTCTGTATTGGTTTTGAATCTGTGGGCTGTGTCTATCTGCATGTCTGCATCATGGCTCCATTTTGAAAAGAACTGCCAGAGGAACTAAAAGAAAAATAATCCAATTTTAGATAGAAAAGGATGCAGTAAGATCAGCGACAAATTAAAATCTGTCGAACAGTTTCAGCTTTAATGAGAAGGTATGGAACGAGCCACGGTGCCACTAACCAGGGCTGCTGTGGTCGCCCTTTGAAAATGACGTTACTTGCATGGTCTAGCTCTGGAAAACAGATGTGCTTCAGGCTTGGTAGAAGGGCTTATCAGTGGAAATCAGAGTTTCTATGACAGCTCAGGCAGTGTGAAGGACAGGGTACAACAAGAGCCTTGTATGGCATCTTACATCCATCGCAAAACTGCAACATAGAACTTTGCTAAAGACCATATAAAGAAGCCTGATGAATACTGGGAGCACATTCTTTTGTCAGATGAGACCAAGATAAGTGGATTCAGCTCAGATTTTCTAGCGTGAGCCTGATCTGGACCACCACAGTGTATGCATGGTCCTGACAGTGAAGCACCGAGATGGGAGTGTGATGATATGGAGCTGTGTGAGTGCAAAGGGTTATAGATGGCACCATGAATGTCTGTCGATATACCAAAATACTAGCTGACGAGATGACTCACAGTCTGCAGAGGCTTGGCAGAAGAGGGATATTCCTGTTTCATAGATGATCCAATGCCCACTGCCAAAATCACACAGGAGAAACTGACCTGGCCAAGAATGTTGACTGACTTTAATCCAACAGAACAACCCGAAGCAACACAACCCCTCTTGCATTTTTAGATATAGAGTCTAAACTTTTGGTTTTTAAATAGGAGCAATATACTACTAATCTACGTAGAGGTGATGCCTTGAGTTTTCCCATGGTTCCTTTATCTTCCAGACAACAACACGCACTTTGGCCTCATATCGTTTGCGCATTAAATAAATCCCATTATCGGCCGTGTTTTAATCAATGGGAGCCTCTGACAGTGACACCAGGCTGCCTCCACCCCGCCCCCAAACCAAACCGGGATGTGCGTCTCCTCCGCTCCTGCTGCTGCTGCTTTATGTTCTCTATCCACGCGGAGCGCACAGGAGACGCACACCGGCGGCTGCGGTCTCCAGTCATCGAAAAAATCAACTTCAGACAATTTAAAGAGCCAATATGCTGCTCAGACCGAGTCCTACGGCGCTGTGGATGATACTTTTGTTCTCTTTTTACGGAGTTCTGCATGGAGACGGTAAGAATGCAGCTGAAGTTTGGCACTGGTGCGCAGTTTTTACGCATTTGGAGCCTGTTTGTGGATGAAATTACGCACGAGTGTTACTTTGGGAGTATTGTCGCCTGAGCCTTAAGTAGAAGTACAAATTGCTCTTAATCATTAAATATTCTTATTTTTTAATGTAATATAACTTTACCATCATCTCCACATTATAGAATCTAAGCCTCCTTCTATACAAAAGTGCTGTCAGAATGGGAGGGCCCGAGCTGTGGAAGGACATGACTGCTCAATCCTCCCGTTCGTCCCCTCCCATATGTGCAGGTAAGGAACAGCTGGTTTCTCTCTTCTGGAGGGTCTCAGAGTGGGGCCCAGTTGCCAGGAAGGTCTGCAACTGTCACTTCACCTCTATTAATGTTTTTGTAACTCATGTCCAACAGTATAAATACAGCTGTTCAGTGGAAATGTTCAGATGAAAGTATGGAATTTTAAGACATGACCTGTAAAGTCAGGGTGTCTTTAAAGGCGAAAACATGCCTCTGGGAGACTGCAGGCTGCAAGCAGAGGAGGAAGGCCTCATAATAACTAGATGGTAGGTGTTAAGTGTGGCCCCCTGGAGCATTTTTAGCACTAAAGGGCCCCGTTTGACTGTAAGAACACAGTGGTGGTGATTGATGGAATGGAGGAACACCTGGTCATCACACTGAGGTCAGGAAAGGAAACATTTGACAGGGAAAAGCAAAGTTAAAGGCAGCATTTTTAAACACAAATGCTACAGAAGTGTTTGAAAGTGAAGACACGTTTTACTGCTGATGTGTTTTCCTTTAAGTCGAAAGCAGGAAACTGAGTAAATAAGTGAGGTATTACAGCATAAATCCACCCACAGTCAGCTGTATCTAATGTAAGCAGTGGGCTTTTCTTCTCTTGCCTCTTATCTTTTCTCAGATTGAGGAGTTCAGTTTCTGTTCCAGATGAGGTTTCAGGCTAAATGTGTGCCCTTCATTTCCAGTATTGTCCAGGAGCAGTGCTGTCGATCGGTCATAAGAGACAAACTCTGCAACAGCGGCATCAAGATGTCCCGAGAGCAGGGAGCCTGCGAGAGGCCCTTCTTCCAAGGAGACCCCTGGGAAACCAAAATATCAAAGGTGGAACTAAGTCCTCACTTTCCAAACCTTTACATACCTTTAGTCTCACACCATGCAGTACACTGTGAAAAAAAGAGAGAGAGAGAGATAAATCTGTCAAAAAAATGAGAAAAAAAAACTGGCAATAAGGGTACCAGAAAAAATAGGTTAAAAATGGTAGAATACAGAGACACAAACTGTGAGAATAATGGCAAATATCTGTAAAATAATGATATTTTGAGCTGATTTAATACAGTGAAAATAATTTTATGGTTATTTTTTTCTGTGATTTTACTAGACATTATCTGTATTTTAACAAAATCCGGAAAATCTGTAAAATAACTGCAAAAAAACATACTATCCTCAATGTTCAATCCTTAATTTAAATATATTTTTCCTTCTCATAGCAGCATGTGCATGTAAAATAATAATATTTTTGCTGATATGTAAAATAACCTTTTTATGGTCACACATTTCTAAAAAAAAACCCAAATAATATCTGTAAACATACTATTCTTTGATGTGGACATTATTTACAGTTGTTTGCTGGCTTTTATTGCAGTCAGCGTGTAAATTAACACATTTTTTCGTGATTTTACAAGACATTATGTGTGATTAAACAAAACTGAGGAAATCTGTAAAATAACTGTTAAAAGCTTAAAAATTATTTATAATTTAAATAATTATAAAGCTTAAAAACATTATAATTTTTAATCTTTAACATGCATAATTGGTCTTTCAAATAGCAGCATATATATCTGTAAAAATAACTATGTTTATTGCTGATTTAAATACAGTAAAAACAATGTGTTTACAGATGTTGCAAAGACTGGGAAAGAGAAAATACTATTAGTAAAAATGCAGATTTTAAATAAATAAATATTTTCTTTGATTTTACTTGATTTTATCTGTAATTCAACAAAACAGGGAAAATCTGTAATATAAGTTATTAAATTGTTTACCATTTTTTAACCCTTAATATTTCAAATAATGGGGAATATCAGAATTTTATTTTTTTTTGATAATTTAAATATAGTAGTAAAGTATATTTTTTCACCACGCTGGCCTTTCATTGGAATCATTACTCTTTTTCTGTCATTTTACTCATTATTAATTGTAACATAACAAACAGGCGAAACCTCTAAAATAACAGGGTTTTTGCCCCCAAAAATTGGCCTTAAAAACTGTTTAAAACCATCCTTTTTTAGTGTTTTGCTTCATCTCATGCCTTTCTTACTCTCCCTCCTGTCCAGATGTGCTGCGACTGCTGTGAACTCGGCCTGAGTGCAGCCAGCCGAGGTCTGAGCTGCGAGCTTCACGGTGTGCAGCTGCCTCGTCAGTGCAGCTACGCAGCTAAGACCTGCTGCGGCAACAACACAGCAGAGGAGAGCAAACCGACGGCTGCAGGTAGAAGACCTGAACAGTGCTGGGCTCTCAGCCTTTTGTGTCTTGGTCAGCTCCACTCTGTGTGTTAGAATCACTGCTGCAGTCGAAACAATTAATGCACTCGACCATTTGCACACATTAGGTGCCAAATGTCTTTAAGCACTTTCTACTAGTACATCCCATGTAAAGGGATTACATATTGTAAAACTATCTGTATTAATGTTTAATAATTAATTTACTAATAATTTATAGATCAGTAATAAGCCATTAATTATAAGGAAAAACACGTTTGTGCTGTCAGCTTATAAAGACTCCCTTTGATTTGCTGTTTCACCGCTTATTTGTAGAATACTCTTGCACCAACATTCAGTTATTAACCTCCTTTTAGCACAAATGGAGACAAAACTCTGATTAATACCTTTTATTAGTCATTTATTAACATTTATAGTAGCAAACATGCTTAGAAAGTGAGAAAACAATGAGCATGTATTCGTGGATTAGCAGTGGAAACACCAAATTTGCTCATATTAGCTGTTTATAACATTCTAACATCAGCATTAAGTGATTTATTAACAACCATTAGTGGAAAGTATCTAAGTATTTTTACTTAAGTACTATACTTTAGTATAATTTGAAGGTACTTAAGCACACATTTTTAATATTATGTGACTTTATGTTTCCAGTTCACTACATTTCATAGGAAATTATTCTACTGTCTACTCAACTACATCTATTTACCAGCTTTAGTTGCTTTTAAGATGAAGGTTTTACACGCTAGATAATAAAACAAGCTTTTAAATACACCTAGTTACAGATCAAACCAGTGTTTCCCGACATTTTTGCTTCTTATTTAAAGCAGTGTGACATTTTAGATGTCTGTAAGTTGTTAACAGCTCCACAAAATAGTGATTTTTCCCTCTAAACTTCTGTTTCATTTCAGTAAATGCTCGAATGATCCAAAATTTAACTTTAAAATCAACGATTAGAGACATCTGGAGAACAGATTTGTGAATTTAAGCTTTGTTTTTTCTTCCCCTGTAGGTTTTCCAGTGTCCCTGTGTATAAAACTCTGTATACAGTATTTAAAGAATGCAGCAGATACAACAGTAACACATGCCGACACACTAATGCTTCAGTATTAATAATCTAATGCAGTCATATATAACAATAAATCAGTAAAACCAGTACTTTTACCTTTAATACTGTACATTTTGCTGCTAATCCTTATTAATGCCAGACTTTTACATTGCTATATTGGAACGTTTACTTAAGTAAAGGATTTGAGAACTTCTTCCAACACTGTTAAAAACCGATAGAACCACCAGTTTAAATGCTATAAAGGGTCCTTTGATAGAAACTGGGAGCAAAACCTTGACAGCAGTTGAGGTTTCGTATCCCAACAACAAGCAGCCCTGTTCCCTGGAAGTGTTGGATAGATGTCCTTGGTGTGACGTCTGTGGGGCAGATTGCTTCCACTCAGACAGATCACAGACCACGACCGGGTCACTCAGCAGGATAATCTGCAGACACCCGACCAAATGGTGACTCGGGGACAACTGGCGACTTGTTGTGGCTTGTAGCTTTTGTCACCGTGCGAGGCTCAGGTGAAAAACACAAACAAACGGAGCTGCAAAAACACTCAGAGCAGATCTAGATGTCGAGTAAAAGGTCGCAGTTATAGGAGTGCTAAAGTGCTGAGCCCTTCCCATTAGTTTTGAAGAGTTGTTTTTTGTCTTTATCTCCATTTTTCCAGCAACAGAAAAGCCTGAAGTTGTCACAACGGAGCCTCCAGATGGATCCAACACCTGCAGAGGTTTGTCGCCTTCACTCCTTAATGTGATCTTCCTCGTTGTGATAGGAGTAGTAAGGAGCTTAAACAGCAGACGCTTGGTGGGTTTGTCCACCATCAGCCAATTATACGTCTCCTCAGATCCAGGACACACATTGCACTCTGTCATGTCTTCTCCTTTGTGCGTTTTCAGACTCCAACTGCTCCCAGCTGTGTGTCGGTGACGGTAAATGCGGCTGCCATGATGGTTTTCAGCTGCAAAAGGACGGAGTCAGCTGTGAGGGTGAGTCAAGGAAAGTAAAACACAGATTCACCTAGACTTCAAATGAGGGATTTGTATCCACAGTAGCTGCATGACTGTGTTTGGTTTCCTTTGGAGATAGAAGTAATGGAGATTGTTGTTTTTTTTCTTGTTTAGTGCACAAATTCATTTCTAAAGCAGTCGGAGTTCAACAAATTAGGTTTTCATCTTCTAGAACCCCACAGATGCCAGATATTTTGGGCCGATATGATTTTTAGGGAGTAAAAAAATGTCAATATCAAGACATCAAAAGTCATTTTTAAAGGAAACCCAGCATAAAGTGTCTCATTAAGGTGTATTAAGGCCATCACCTTCCATCACAACAGCTTCAGTGCTTCTTTGCGTTGATTCTCCACGTCTCTGAAACTCTCGTTCTTCCAATATATATTTCCTCATTTGGTGTTTCGATGGTTTTGGCCTGCGTGTGGTGACATTGTCTTCCTGGAAGAGACTCTCATGATAGAAATGGCCTGTCATCGGCCTGTTGTGTCTGCATTTGGATCCCCCCCCTTGCTAAAAGTGACACATGTTTAAAGGCCATTTCAAAATAAAACAGGAAGTAATTTTAAAATGGACGTGAAACCTACAGCTAGACAAGCCGAGACAGAGGAACTACACATGGATGCATTACAAAACAAATCAAAACCAGAAACCAAAGCCCAGGAATCATGACACATGATAAAGATGATCTCTCAGAACAACCCTGTCTTAATTTTCAGTGATTTTTCCCTCTAAAGCAACAAGTGCACCCAAAGTATACCATCAAAGTGTCCCCTATAATGTAACAGACTATCTCACATCGAGGTGAAGCCTTCAGGTTTTTCCTTTAATTTGTCACTGGTCTTTATAAACAGACGGTTTGTTAGAATGATACTGAAAAAGGAAAATGATGGATTCATTGTTTATAAACTTCTCAGCAATCTGTGTTGCAAACTAGTTAGCCGTTTGTAGTAAAGACACCACTTGACTCTGCACCACTATCTGCTCTGCTACATGTGCTACAGACGGTGTCAACAGTGTTGTAACAAATAGAAACAAAGCGGAAACACCATGTCTAAATTATCCCAAGCATCTCTTTTTACATTATATTCTCTTTAAAACATTCTAAAGAAGAAGTTTTTATATTAGTGCATAACAGGCGACATTTAGACCAATAATATAAGTGATATATTTGGGCTCTATCTTCGAAAGCAAGTGTATTTTTATAGGAAATTCCCTCTCTGTGTATGTGTTTATTAGGGAAACATTATTATGTATGCTTTTTGTTTATTGTAGTTTTTCTGCTGATGTTTTTTCAATGTTTGCCCTTAGACTTAGACTTAGACAGTCTTTATTCATCCACAAGGGAAAGTTTGTTGTCACAGTAGCTCAGAACAGTAATAAAAGAAGAAAAGGACAGCACTAGTAAGATATAAAATAAAGTAATAGAGTAATCAGTATAAAGATAAAAATAATAATAATAATAATAATAATAATAATAATAATAATAATGATAATAAAATAGAATAGGTACTATCCCTAAGCGATCTGGAATATGTACATATTACAAAAAATAAAAATAAGCAATCTGAAGTAAGTCTGCACTCTCCCCTTTGCTGCTGTAACAATGCAGATTACCCCATTGTTGGATTAATAAAGGCTTATTGCATGTTTTTTTTTGGCTGAGCTAAACTGGCAAATTTATATCTGCTAGAAGTTACCACTAAAAATGCCTTAATAAAGAGATTTTTCTCCTTTTTCTCTGGCTGTGTCTCATCAGACGTTAATGAGTGTCTGACCAACAGTCACAACTGCATCTCTGGGCAAGTTTGCATAAATACTGAAGGCTCCTTCCGCTGTCAAAGAGAAACTAGCTGTGGAACTGGATATGAACTCACAGACAACAACGTCTGCCGAGGTAACAAATCAGAAAGCATGTAGATGATGCAGGCGGTTGTAAATGTCATGAGAGTACGACTAAATTCTTCCTAAACCTGCAATTTCAGTGTCTTGATAAAATTAAAGGACGTCCAAAGTTTAAGGTTTATGCATGGTCTTTCCTGTCCTGTTGCAGACATTGATGAATGTGCTTTGGGGACCCATGACTGTGGACCAGACTTTGTTTGCGCCAACACTGAAGGCTCCTTCCGCTGCCGGCCGAAGGACAAATGTGGAGACGGTTACATTCAGGACGCCGTCGGCAGCTGCATCGGTGAGTTTGGTGTTGCGCTCAAGTGAAAGCAAAATATGAGTTCTGTAGCTGAGGGAGCTTCTTTCTACTTAGACATCAATGAGTGTGTGGTCCACCACAACCCCTGCCTGCCTGGGCAGACCTGCGTCAACACAGTGGGATCCTACACCTGTCGCAGCAACGTGGTCACCTGTGGACAAGGATATCACCTGACTGAGGACGGCAGCCGCTGTGAAGGTCGGTGCTGTCACAGTAAACATGTTTTCTTTGTTTTAAAGTCTGTTGTTGAACTAAAAAGATGTACTTCCCCTTCATCTGCCTCTGGTCCACCTACAGATGTGGATGAGTGTCGTACAGGTAACGTCTGTGGTGACCACGGCTGCGTCAACCTGCTGGGATCGTACCGCTGCGAGTGCAAAATTGGCTTCAGCTTCAACAGCATCACCAAGCTGTGTGAAGGTACAGTACAAAGTCATCACTATGTATTTTATTTGTAGTTATACTATTGTGCATATTAGCCATGAAAGAATGTATTTCAGTAAGCTGAGGAGAAATTATCAGCAACTATGAAATGGCATGCTTTCACCATTGTTTCAATTTTATTTGAGTTTGCTTTTTAAGGCGAACAGCATTTTAATGGGTTTGAAAGGTATATTATCTTTAAAATAATCTGCAAAATCACACAATTTATCAGAGCTAGAACTTGTAAAAACAGAGAGAATCTTTGGATTTTCAACAACGTGTGCTGTTACATCAGACAAAAAAAACTAAATCTAAGCTTATGATCATGATATTTCATCAATATGACTTTACTGTAGATCTTTTATATAAAAAAAATCACCAAAAATAAACCATTTGCACAATTAATTTTTTTTTGAAAAACAAAATATTCTGTTCTTCACCATGCAACCGTGAAGTCACGATTGATTCAGCTGTGCCCAACAGTCACGTGACGAATATTCAGGGACTTTTCAGCTGATCTGGGTTGAACTGCAGGCAGTGTTTTCACAACGCATATAGGAGACAAGTATAGAAAGAAATTAAACATGTAAGTAGTAAAATATCTACAGAATAGTATGAAGAATTTCCCCCCAGCATTAGTAAGACCTGTAAGCACCTGGAAAATGTTGTATATGCTGGATCCAGATATTTCATTTTTTGTAAGATAAACAATCAAAGAAATTCAACTTTTTAGAAATGATTGTTTGTCATACTACACAGAAGACATTTCTGAGTTCTCTCTACTTCTAGTCATGGTTGTTCTGTTTCCATAGAGGTGCAGGACTTTAAGTTGCAGTGAAAAATGAGCCCACAGTGAGTAAAAACGTGACAGGAGCGAAGAAACGCCCAGAAACTGCTTGAGTTTTAGAGGATTATTGTCTGACTCTTCATGTGTTCTCTGTGCTCTTCAGATATCAATGAGTGCATGCATTATCCTGGACGACTGTGCGCCCACAAGTGCGAGAACACTGAGGGGTCCTACAAATGCAGCTGCACATCTGGATTCAAGCTGAGCCACGATGGCAGAAGCTGTGAAGGTAAACTCGCCCTGAAAAGGCAACGTTCGGCGTTCAAATGCTGATATGATCTCGTGTTAAAGAGTTCTTGTATGTCGACAGATGTCAATGAGTGCGAGGCCAAACCCTGCAGCCAGGAGTGCGCCAACGTCTACGGTTCCTACCAGTGCTACTGTCGCCGTGGTTACCAGCTGAGCGACATCGATGGGAACACGTGTGAAGGTGGTCTGTGGTTGGTTACTCATTGATATCGCTGTACAGTGCAAGAAATGAATCTTTTGGAAGTTTTAACATGTAAAAATGATCTTTCCAGCAGCAGATGAATTCCTCCGGTGTCTCTGATATATGACATGATGCTAACCAGCCTTCCTCCTCTCAGATATTGACGAATGTGCTACTGGAGTTCACGACTGTTCCTACCAATGCTTCAACGCTCCAGGAAGCTTCAACTGTACCTGCCCACCCAACGGCTACACGCTCGACCATGACGGGCGAAGATGTCAAGGTCAGGAGACAGAAAATTATTTTCAAATGTAGTCGAGACTGATTATAGTTTTGTAATGTGATTGAATACTTGCAATCACACATACTACATTAATTGACAACCCTGGAAGTATACATAAATAAGCACAATGAAGTAGCAGATATAGGAGAAATTATCGATTCTGTGAGAAAACTTTAACCCTCTGAACCCCAAAATCCATCAGCAGGCTTAAGGGTGTCTTATTTTTCAAAAAATCATCAAAATTACGCAGTTTATCAGAACTACAAACAATAAAAACAAAAAAAATCAGTGAATTTTGACGTTTCCGATAGTCTTTAAACTACTCATTTGTGTCATGCAACTTTATTGGAAAAATTAACCAAATCTTGCCTTAAAATCGCAATTTTTCCCTCATTCATCATGTCTTAATGAAAAATTTGCCATGAAAACAGCAGATTATTAACCAGATGCTGCAAAGAACTAAAAGTTGTATGCTTCTTGACACAACCGTGAAGTCGGTAGTGACTCAGCTGCAAACAGCGGACTCAGGGACTTTTCAGTTGAACTCGGCTGAACTGCAGGCGGTGTAACCTGGCAGATAGGACACAAGTATGGAACCAAATTAAATTTCTAAATAGTAGAATATCTATTATGTATAATATAATGTGTATAGTCACCATTTTCCCTGTATTGGTCACATCTTTGGGCACTGTTGTACATGTTGATTCCAGATTTTTTTTCCTTTTTTGTAAAACAAATCGAGAAATTCAACATCTTTTTTATGATTTATGTCATTCTAACTTCAACTTAATGCGCAGCAGACATTTTAGATTCTCTGTACTTCTAGTCATAGTAGTTCTGTTTCCATAGAGATACAGGACTTTATATTGCTGTTAAAGATGAGTCCACAGTGAGTAAAAGCATGACAGGAGTCACAGAGCTGCTCAGGGTTTAGAGGTGGGATGTGATCGTTTTACTAAACTGACTCTCTCCTTTGTTTTCTCCTTTGTCTTCAGACATTGATGAATGTGCTGCAGGAACTCACACCTGTTCAGCCTCTCAGAGCTGCTTCAACGTCCTGGGAGGTTACCGCTGCCTGACCTTTGAATGTCCTCCAAACTTCCGAAAAGCAGCAAAGGGGTAAGAGCTGACCAGTGGTTTATAAGAGGTTCTGAAATGAGAGGATTGTCTGTCTTCAGCTGGGGATTATAAATCTTAATGTGCATGAAGTTTGGTATTCAGACTCTGTCCTGTCATCGTTTCGGCCTGCTTGGTTTTGGCCTCATGCTGACGTTCACCCACAGTTTTCGGGCACAGACTCTCCTCTGACTCTCCTCAGCTTCCATCCAGTGAGAACCTTCCTTTCATTTTGTCCCTTTCAGCCGTTGCGAGCGCCTAACTTGCGAGTTCACGCGGGATCCTGCGTCGTGTTTCTCGCTGCCGTTGAGAATCTCCTTCTACAACATCAGCTTCCCCACCAACACCCACGTGCCAGCCGACGTTTTCCGCATGGGACCCTCCAATTCTGTCCCCGGAGACCAAATGAGGCTCGATATCGCGTCCGGAGACGAGGACGGATACTTCATGGTGCAGCGGCAGGCTCACGGAGGGGTGGTGTCTCTGAGGAGGGTCCTGACTGAACCGAGAGACTTTTTTCTGACCGTGGAGATGAGGCTGATCCGATACGGGATGACACATCTGTACACGGCCAAGATCGCTGTGTTTGTCACTCATGAGCACATCATCCGACCTTCAAGAACATTTCCTTATTAGAAGTTTGTGATGCAATAAATAGGAATAGTGACTGTTTGGGAGGAACTCTACAGTTTAATACAGTTAATATCAATCTATAACTCTTGCTGAGTGCAAGAAGTCACTACAGCAGTCCGTTATTTTGCTGGAATTTGGAGTGTTTTTTTGCATTAACTTGGGATTATGCCTTATTATTCATTCAGAATCTGAGCTCCAGATAGAAATCCAAAGTCATGTGATTAAATAGACCCACATTAAAACCTATTTACTGTGATATATGTGGACAAAACCTTCTAAATTAGTACTTTCAAGGACATTTTGGACATTTATTCGCTTTCTCGCTGAGGGTTAAATGAGAAAATCAATACCCATCTCATGTCTTTATGCTAAATATGCAGCTAGAACCAGCGGCTTTCACACAATGGAGAATATCAGAAGCTTTTAGGATGGAACATATTGTTAAAGATCCCAATTTTCTGGCTTGTTACTAACAGTAAAATGTAGTCGGGGTCACATTTAATCAGTTATACACCAATCAGTCATAACATTATGACCACCTGCCTAATATTGTGTTGGTTCCCTTATGAACTCAAAAATGCTCTGAACCTTTGGACATGGACCAGAGGACCTCTCAGGGTGTCCTATGGGGTCTGGAACCAGGATGTTGGCACTGGATCCTTTGGGTACTCTGACTTGTGCAGTGGGGCCTCTGTCAATCAAACTTGTTCCACTGCATCCTGTTGATGCTTGATCACAATGGGGTGTAGGAAGTTTGGAGGTCAGATCAACATGTTGGACCATTGTCATGTTCCTCTACATGTTCCTGACTGGTTGATGTTTTTTTCATGTGGTGGGGGGCATTTTCCTGCAGGGACATTTGGGATTTCCATTTGCATGAGGGAGTGTGTTTGTTGTGGGACAATGTTTATTTGGGCGTCTAAGTCTGATCAACACGGATGTTAAAATCCAAGGTTTTCCATCAGAACACCACATAGTACCAACATGATCAGTGTTTTTCACTTCACCTGTTTGTATGTCAGTCATAATGTTGTGGCTGATCGGTGTATAAGAAGCTTTTAAAATGGAACAAATTGTTAAAGACCCCTATTTTCTGGCCTCTTACAAACAGCAGAGTGCAGTCGAGGTCACATTTTAGATATCAATGAGTTACTTGCAGCTCCAACAAATCCTGTTTTGTGGTTTTGTTTCAGTAAATTGGTCCAACATCTCACCAAAAATCAAACATTACGCAAAAAATCCAAAAACTGAAAGTGATTTGTGCATCGAAGCTTTGTTTTTTCGTTTGCTCCTCTCCCCTTAATCCCATTTATTAGACTCATGACCCTTCGATTTATCTTCTGTCTCTACATATAAACTGATTCAGCAGTATTAACGATCTATGATCTCATAGTGTATAATAATATATAATTTGAGGGGGACTAAACCAGGACTTTTACTTTATTATCTGCTTGCTCATGCAGGAGTTTTACTTGTAACGGAGCATTTTTACATCCCCGTGTGGCCCTTTTACTTAACGAAGAGTCTGAATTCGTGTTTAACCACTTAAAATCTAACATATTTAATTAAAACAGCAGATTTGTTTGAACAGAGCTGCTGATTGTGGCTACATATTATAGAGAGATAAAGCTGTTTTTCCTTTTACTTTCAGCAAGAAAGCACATAAATGTCAAATTCCTCCCTTAAGACGGAGCAGAATCTTTAATTTTGTAGTAAATGATTTGTTACTAAACCAAAAATCCAAGCTACTAATTGAAGAGCGTTTGTTTGTAATGTGGTTTTGGCGACGCATTTCCACTGAGAGGTACAAAAATCAAGTTTTATTATGCGTCAGCTGCCTTTGTAATAGGTTTTCTGAGATTTAATGTGGCGTTAAATGTGGAAACGTCCTGCAGAAATACCACTAGATGGGGCTTGTTAGTTGCTGAGGACTTCAGCACTTTGTCAATGTTGTTCATGTGCATCAACGGCAGCTCGTTCCACCTCACATCTGTGTGGCAGCTCCTCTTTATGTACCGTTTGAAATGTCAAAAATGACGGATAAAAATGGCTTTCCTCCGTAGTATCTGCACACACGCCGGCTTCGGTTTCTGCGACTACTCTCCTGCTTCCTCCGCTGCGGTCATTTCTAATGCTGAAACCAATTTTTCCTACGCTGGCTTCCAAGCGGCTTCACCGGCGGATCAAACAGGCCCTCGCCTTCAGCGGCCTGCAAGAAAAATAAGCGTGGCACTTATTTATGGGCACCTGGGGTCCCGCCAAGAACTGGGGGCTCAATTAGTGGTGGAGTGAGATTTTAACTCGCATGATGGATGGTGTTTTGAGTGTTGGTATTGGGTGGTTATCAGTTAATTTGCTGTAAATGATACCGAAAAAAGCCGGTAGCCGTGTTGGTCAGCTGGATAAATGCAACCAGACAAATTTTCCACCGTTTCACTTTCCTCCTGGTGGTTTTTGAGGGTTTGGTGCACGTAAAGCTAATTGAAAACCCAAAGATATGAAATATATGTCAGTGTAATTCCTCTCGATCTTTGGATTACATAACCAAAATGCTGAGATAATTGTTTCACACATGTGAAATTAGTAACTGTAGTTTTTCTCAGTTTCAATCTGCCAGTTTTTTCCTTCTTCTACAACGAATGAGACATGACATTCATTCTTACATGCCCTCTTCTGGTTTTCTTACCAGCCTGTTTTTCCTTGGTGGCGTTGCGCCGGTGTGCAATACCACACAATCATCCCCGCGGTTTGGCCTCGAGCTCGTCGAACAACTTGGACTCACCTGCTCGCTGCCTAATTACATGGCTCAGCTCCCTCTGCAGTTCTTGAGGTCGCGTCTGAAAGCACCACTGTCCTCACGTCGGGGGAAGCCTCGCAAAACATGATTCCGGGGGTTTGGAATCGGAGGTTTTGGCCTCTTTTTTAGGGCTCGGTTAACCATCGAGGTCTATGGGACTATTCAGGTGTTGCCAGGTTCTTCTCGCTCGAGTCGCTTCGGTCAAAGCCGCTTCCTGTGAACACTGTTGTGTACTCTATAGATTGAAATGGTAATAAATCCACACTTCAGATCTCGGAAGCCAGATCAAACAAATGTGCTACTCAAGCTTTATACCATCTCGTAAGGACGTAAAACCCTACATGAGCTGTAATTTTCTTCTTCTAAATTCAACCAAAACTAAAATTCAGCCCTAAACACCTCAGAAACACACTATCTAACCATAAACACTGTAAAAAAAAAATAGTGTTTTGGCTAAACAAAAGAATGTTTACACACGTCTTTTTGAGTTTCGGTATTTTTAATTACCACTTCTTCACATTTTAAAGTTGATTAATAATAAAAATCAAGTTGTTCCAACTGGTATTCCCACATATTTAGAAGGATTTTTTGGTGCTATATGCTTAATTACCAAGTTTTAGAGTTGACAAATCTAAAAAAAGGAGTTGTTCCAGTGTTAAGTAGGAAGCAACTTTAAATCTTGACCTCAAAGTGAAGAAAAATAAACACGTCAAGCCGATTTTATTCAGTTTCCTCAACTTGAATTTAGCTCAGAATTAACTAATGTGTAAATTTGAGTGTAATTTAAATGCAATAATTAGTTGATGCAGTTACCAACATTATTATGTCAACCAAGCCCATCAAAATAATGTTTGCGACTTGAATAGTTTATCCAAAGCAATGAAATAGACGTTTTATCTTTCATTTAATTAAGTGGTTGGAATAGGTCGATGTTCGTCCTGTTTCTGTCTGCCATCCCTCTCTCTCTCCTTTCCCCTCACCCCAACTGGTCAAGGCAGACAGCCACCCTCCCTGAACCCGGTTCAGCGATAGATATCTTTCTCTTAGAAGAGTGATCTTTTTCTTCCCACTGACACCAAAGAGCTGCTCAGTGGGAGTCATTTGGATTCGTCAGGTGTTCTTCTGTGATATGATCTTTGCAAGGTTTTCACCATGTAAAGTGCCTTGAGATGGCTTATGTTGTGAATTGGCGCCATATGAATAAAACTCAATGGAACTGAACTGACTGAAAGTATCCATTTGCCCATATTTATCGTCCCTTGGCCCTACAATCCTCACTTTTCCCCAAGTTTTCCTTCCATCTTTCTCTTCCCTGTCCATACCTGTACATGTTAAAGGTGTACATACAAAGGTTTCTTGGCTTCACCAGAAAACATCCCCAGAGAAAGGTTGTTTTTGCATCACTTTTCAACATAGTCTCCTTTAACTTCAGTGCACTCGGTCCACCAGTGTTCTAGCTTCGTTATCCCTTCGTTATCCCTTCGTGGAAGAAGGTCACATGCTGAGCCTTCAGATTCTCCTCAACAGCATGCATGACGTCATCATCTAATTGAAAATGGCGACCAAAGAAGTCGGATGTCTGAGAAACAGATAGAAGCCAGATGGTGTAGGTTGGAGGAGTAAGGTGCTTCAGGCCACAGTTCAGAGCCACATTTTGCTGCTTCTGCCACCAACAGCAGCCAGCTCAAAGCTTTCCTCTCCTTTTTTTTGATCGCTTCAAGCATTTCAGGTTTTGTGGACAGTGATATAAGGCTTTATAGGATGCAGTTATGCCCCTTGTTACCGGGTGAGGCAGAGAACTTTTTGAAATCTCTTTGTCATCTTTTGCATTTCTTGTGTTGTTTCTTACTGTGCTTCATCTGTATCTAGTTGCTGTAATGTATGAATTACCCCGGTGATGGATGGAAGTTTATCTTATCTCATCAGTCTCTCCTGTCTGTTTCTCTTAGACCCAGAGCAGATGCTTCAGCCGCAGTGCGTTGTATTAAACACTGCCAGCCTCACGACATAAACTGTGTCCACCACCCCGTCAACCAGGTCACCCACGTCGCCATCTCTCTGCCAACCTTTAGAGACTGCACTGAACCAGAGGGTAAGATTTATATGTGTTCTGTATCATTTTATTCAATGCATATTGTCAAGCTAATAGAAACTGAAAAACTATTTGCGGCCCCAGCCATGTAAAACCTTCCCCCCACCATCCAGCCACAGCACATAAGATCCAGTTACTTATCTCAACCCACAGAACAGCAAATATGTGATTGGAAGAACTGAATGTACTCTGCGGTGTTCCTGTATCAGACTGATAAAAACTTTAAATCAACAGAAATAGTTTTGCTGCGGACGACTGTACCAGCTGACCCTGTGCCTCCACCCGACTCAACGGATGTTTTCTTCGTCATCTTGGGTGCAGAAAACCAGACATACTTTGACGTAGTGAGGCGCTTCTACTATGGCAAGATTATGGGTAAGAGGAGAGAGTTTCAGTTTAACATGGTAGTCAATCCTTTGTTATTCATTCAGACATTTAATTTCTGCAGAATTCAGCCACTAATTCCACTCTGTGTCCTCCCTCAGGTGTAGTCCGGCAGGTGAAGCCTATTTTCGGCCCCAGGGATTTTATACTGGAGGTTTCTATGAACTACGTCGAGTCAGGGTTCATTACTCAACGCAGCGTCATCATGGTCCATGTCTTCATCTCCGAATTCTCTTTCTGATCTGGCCTAAGAAGGTAATGAACGTCCTGCAAACCGGCGATACAACATGTTAACCTGACAGATGTTCTTTAGTTGTTATGAAGTTTTATATGTCTGGATCTTCCACATTTATGTTGCCGAATATTCACGAAAAAAGCCTGAAAGGCTAATGTCCGTTACAGTTGTAGTTTGCAGCTCTTTCAGGTCAGTAGTTTGCAAGTAGTCACTGTCATTTTAACACAACATATACACTGATCAGCCACAACACTATGACCACTGACAGGTGAAGTGAATAACATTGATCATATTGGTACTATGTGCTGTTCTGATGGAAACCTTGGATTTTAACATCCGTGTTGATGAGACTTAGACACCCAAATAAACATTGTCCCTGAACAAACACACTCCCTCATGCACATGGAAATCCCAAATGTCACTGGCCTACCCAACAGGAAAATGCACCCCACCACATGGAAAAAACATCAAACCATCAGGAACATGTTGAGGAACATGACAATGGCCCAACATGTTGAATTGACCTCCAAACTTCCTACACCCCATTGGGATCAAGCATCAACAGGATGCAGTGGAACAAGTTTGATTGACAGAGGCTCCACTGCACAAGCCAGAGTACCCAAAGGATCCAGTACTAACGTCCTGGTTCCAGACCCCATAGGACACCCTGAGAGGTCCTCTTGTCCATGCCCAATGGTTCAGAGCATTTTGGACCACCTAAGGGGGACCAACACAGTAATATTAGGCAGGTGGTCATAATGTTATGCCTGATCGGTGTACACAATCATCGGCCACTTTACTAAATACACCTGTAAAATCGAATGCAGTCTGATACAATAGCTTTGCCATCAAATCTACTTTCACAAAGCTTCTATATTTTTTAAATTTTGTTGATGTTGTGTAGATTCTACTTTACTCATATTATTTGGGCCATAGGGGTTGGTAGCGGTGCACTGAACCATTGGACTATGATCTCAGTAATAAAAAAAAGTAGAATTACTGACATTTTGACAAAGACTGAAAAGGCAGAAGCTTCATAAAAGCCGAACATATGTCACAGCTGGACTGCACTGGATTTCACATGTGTTCCTTAGTAAATTGACTGACGAGTGTATATATATATACGCTGACAAAATAAGAACACATTGGTAGAAAACACTGGACTAAGAGCCTACAGCCTCTGTGAGGTTGCGCTTATTCACAAAGACAATGCTAACATGCTAATATGAGGTATAAAGCCATGTTTGCCATCTTAGTTTAGTATGTTAGCATGCAAACGTTCACGAAACACTTATGAGGATGATGAAAATGTGTCATATTGGATAAATTAAAGCTTTAACCTGATGGTGGAGTTTGATTAATTGTCAGGTGATTGTTAAAGTTGATTGAAATTTAGCATAAGGGGGTGTAAATGAGACGTTTCACTCAAAACCACAAATGGGAGGAACCAAATGGGAGCATTAGAGGAAAAGTCAGAAGATCTCTAAAGCTAAACACTCCTTCTGGTGGAAATCAAGTTTTTTCACCTTGCTACCATGTCTATGTGGTGTTTTTTATATACTGGATGACATATTATGAGCAAAATAAGCAATAAACTGCAGCATACTAATGAACTGAAGTCTCAAAAACACAGATTCAGTCCTCTGGAGTTTCATACATAACAAACCTAAGGAATCTTCCCAATTATGGCGTGTATGGCTGAATTACTCCAATATTACAACTTACTGTTGAGCAGTTTTACATTGTTTGAGCAAAGTCATAGGTGAGCTGGTGTGCTGGAGCTGCAGCAAGTGGATGGACATAGAGGCAGGAACATTTTCGATCTTGACATTCTGGAGGAAGCAACAATTTAGGGTTACATTTATGCCATTTTGGGTCAGGAATGGGCTCGTTTCATGGGAATAAAACTTCTAAATATGTAACTTTGATGCACAAAGATGAGATTTTGGGGTTTTTTATGGGTTTATAATCTAAATCTAAAAAGTTTTTTTTCACGCCACGAAGTAGACAAATTTCTCTAGCTGATACTATGTGTTCAGACATGCATTATACAAGAGTGTAATCGATTAACACGGTGCAGATAACATCATTCAACTGCCTAACCGCTGTGTTTTGTGTTTAGACTGAATTCACAGTTTGTTGTCACGAGTCCCTCTATGACACACTGCTGCTTAACCAGCAAAACTGCTTGATTTGTGCTCAGTTTCAACTGTTTTGACAGACCGAAAACAAAATGCTTCATTTATGGATTCGCTTTCAACAACTTTAATTGTGTGTTGTTTTTTTTTTTTTTTTACTGGCAGCCTCTCCAATCATCTGTGAATAATAAAGACTCTTTGTGATTAATTGTGTTCATGTTTTTTCTTCTTCCTAGAGCTGCCACAGCAGACTAAACCAGCCGTCTTCTAGTTAGCATAACTGAGGTTTCCAGAATCTGATAGGATGTCGTGTTTTTCCTGTAACTCAACTCCTCAGATTCCCCCCGTCATACTCCACCACTTCCAGTTTGTGAGGATATTTCCAGTTATTCCACTCGGGAGATGAAAAATGGGAATTCTATAATGGGAATGTTGGTTTGCTTCTACAAATGCTTCATCCTCAGGCTGACAAATTGCTTGAGGTGGATGCTTCTTACCATACATAATCAACTCTCCTCAGCGTCGAGCTGCCTTTCACCACCGCTGCACCGCGCCTGGCCAGTGGAAACAGAAGGGACAGCCATACGGATCTGCAATCTAAAATTTGCCACACTACACGGAAATCACAAAGCCTTGTCTTGTGGTTTTTTTGCTGGTGCAGCTGCAGCCGTTGTCCCACAACCCGTCCAGACTGAGTGAATCGATCATGCCTTAAACGTTGCCCGAGATGAATGGATGTGAGACGTGAATGCAGCTGCAGCTTACAGCAATTTTGAGGTTTAATATGTAATAACAGGCACAAATTGGGTCTAATTTAATAAAATATACAGTATTTGATTGAAGCTTCCCACTAGTCCTAATAACGCTGTTGAAAGTTTCTTCTCAGATACAGACTGGATACAGGCTGAGCCACAAATATGGTATATAACATAAAACATCCTGAAAAGGTTAATAAAGGGATGTACAGGACTAGTCTATATATATGTGTGTGTGTGTGTGTGTGTGTGTGTGTGTGTGTGTGTGTGTAACAGACCAAATTCAGTTCTAATGGACAACAGAGAAGCATGCAAAAAAGAGAAGGTATAGCATCAACTGCTGCTGGTGATGAATTATGTGTTTAACAATTGAGCTGGATAGTGATGGTTTCCTTAAAAATTAATATTCTTAGTTATGGAAAATCTACCTGAATAGTTAAATATTAAGGTTAAAACTCTATAATTTATATTTTAAAATGGAAATTTACCTGATGGAACTGTATATCAAATTTAAAATCCTACAATATTATTAATTATGCAAATGTACACTGTCTTGGTTTTTATATTGTGAATTGTGTGTTTCTTTTGCTGTCTTCTGAAACTTGGGTGCTTTATAGTCATCCATCCATCCATCCATCCATCCATCCATCCATCCATTATCTATACACCGCTTAATCCTCTGTAGGGTCGCGGGGGGACTGGAGCCTATCCCAGTCGACTCAGGGCGAGGGCAGGGGACACCCTGGACAGGTCGCCAGCCTATCGCAGGGTTACATATAGAGACAAACAAGCACACTCTCATTTACACCTACGGACAATTTAGAATAATCAATTAACCTCAGCATGTTTTTGGACTGTGGGAGGAAGCTGGAGTAACCGGTGAGAACCCACGCTGCACAGGGAGAACATGCAAACTCCACACAGAAAGATCCCAGGCGTCCTAACCGGGATGCGAACCAAGGATCTTCTAGCTGTGAGGCGACGCTGCTAACCACCGAGCCACTGTGCAGCCCCTTTTATAGTCATATGAAACAATAATAATAATAATAATGTAATTCTACTAATAATCAATAATCCTTATAATCCAAGTATGTTGTTGTAATCTGGCATTTTTTAACTTGAAAAAAATCTTGTTGTTATTATTATTTTCAAATAATGACCATACTCATCAGACAAATAATTGGATATTACTATGTATACTATTATGTATTATGCTATAATAATAACAAAATATTTTTAAAAGACTAATTACAAAATTACTATAATATTTATATCCAACATGTTATTGTTATAACATGCTACAACATTAATAATAATAATGATAATAATAATAATAATAATAATAATAATAATAATAATAACACATTTATCAGATATTCAACACAACATATATATTGTTGCTATTCTGGTGAAAGCATGTTGTAATCATAACAGATCATTCCAAGACAATTATTATCAGTACAATTTTTCTTTTATTTTTGAACATATTTGCGTTATTGTTTACATAATTATTATAAGAATATAGATGATATTATTAATAAATACGTTTTAATAATAACACAATTATGTTAATTGTGCTAAAACAGAATAAGAAATGCGTTAAGATCATTATGTGCTCAAATTAAATTAAATTAAATTAATATTTGTACACCAACATATCTACCCCAAAAATACATTAACATTTATTCTGGTTTCTTGATACCTTGAGCCTTGGTTTCAGTGCTTCTCTGACTCACTAACTCTGCTGTCTGTCAGCTGTTCTCTGCCTGAAGCTTCATTCAGTTCGGTGTGAAAACAGCGGCACATGCTCTGACTCCGCCCTCTTTCCGGGTTTGACCAATACAATTCCAGAGCGTCATCCGGAAGTCCGGCCCACACGCGTGAAGCAGCAAACATGGCAGCTCCCACCGACATCAGTCTGCAAATTTCAGCGTCTATCGCTGATATTTTGAATGAAAACCACCAACCTCAACACCTGCAGGCCCTAAAAACGTTTACAGCTGAGTTGCGGGACAAAGAATTCAGGTACGTCAAAGCAATTCGCTCCTTTTCCAAACGGAAATCGAGAGTGTTAGCTTACTGGCTATGCTAGCGTCAACTTGAAGTCTACTACGTACTGCCAAATATAACGGTCCACTGTCTGCTATAATTAAGACCTATTTATTGCCGTTATGATATTGATAAACTGTTGGTTTGAGAGTTAAATCAACCACCTAATGTAACTTAAAAATGTAGGTTTGTTTTAGGTCAGTGAGCGTTGTTGGCTTATCAAAACTGATTTCTGAAGAGTCATCGACAGCTTCATGTCAGGGGCGTTGTTCGGATCTGGACACATTACAGGCCCAGAAATGATTAGATTTAAGCCTCTTGATTGCACAGTTTTCTCATATATTTTTAGAATATTATTATTATTATTTCAGAATAATATAAACTTGACATAAGACGTCTGGCATAAAATGTGCTTTTCTTAAAAGTAAGGTCATCCCACTTTGTATTCTTTGCTTTGTCCACTTTCCACTTTAATGCCATGGTGATTCAACGACAGCTGGAGCAATGGTTTTCAAACTATGTTCCAAAATACGTGTTTTCAGAAATTTTGGTTTGTAGTAATTTGGATGACAAACCCCTCAGTGTTCTGGGGAAGAGTAGGGCAGCCACTTGCAATTATTTATTTTTGTTCATTTATTGATTATTTTACAGATTATTAGATTATTCTAAATTGCTAATCATCTCTTTAAAAAAAAGTAAAATGACCATGTCGGTCATTTTATCCTGGCAGCAGCTTGGAAGGGACGACATGTACATGTTGTCCGAATGAGCCACATTTCAGACATTTCATGCTTGTTGTCTGACAAGAGAAATATGAAACTACAACCAACAACCGAAAATTCTGGAGCCTTTGGTCTTTGGAAACTCTCACACTATACCAAGTCAGACTTTGCTGCAGCAGCCATTTTCTGAAAATGAAAATGTTTCCTCAACTGCGCCAAATTTCAGACACCAGAAACCAGACTCTCCCACTGCAATGTTTTCTGATTTTCTGTGACTTCAGGCAAAAGCTCTGCAGTATCAGAACACACTAATACCTTCGTCCCAATCAGTTTCTTCATTTCCAGGGAGCCGTGAACAGTGTTGTGAGCTCCACCTGTTAAATAATTGATGTCTTCCTTTTCCTGGCTCGTCAATATTCTGCCCTCAGAGATGCTGTGGAGGAGGAGGTGTTCTCCAGCCTTCTGAAGGTCCTGACCAGGCTGTGTGAAGAGCTGCAGGCTGCCAACAGTGACGGCGAAGATCTGCAGTCGTTTACGTTGCAGCTGCAGCTGACTGCCGAGTGCTTCAGGGCCCAGAGGAATTCCTGCGTCCAGAGTACTCGCAACCAAACTCTGCTCAGGTAACTCCACTCACAATCCATTATTAGGTCGATATTCCAGAAATGTTAAGTAAAATAAAAGAAATGCTGAAGTTCTTACATATATTACATGTATATGTATATTTTATTTGGCTTATAGATTGTTTTATTTTAAAACTCTTACTGTTTCCCCCTTTTTCCCTGCTAAAGAGTATCTAGTCATGTCTAAGAATTTATGATATGTAGGTAGAAGACTATAGATAAGCTTTACTATTAAATCAACCTCTTTGATACAGTCTTAACGAAAAAATATTGTATGTTGCACAATAGTCAGATTTATTCCTGTGCTGTTGTTTTAGCTTTCATCATGTTAAAGTGTTTTATATGATTCGGTCTATCTTTGGTACCTTTTAATAAAGAAAAGAGCAGAGAAGCAGCTGAGCTTACAATGATTCTTTTTCATCCAGAGATCTTGGCTTCATTGACGTGTCCCTTAAACTCCTGAGCTTACTTCGGCCCTTAAATGTGGAGAACACGGAAGCCACATTTGAACGTAAGTCTAAGTTAGGAGGCTGATTCCTGCTAAAAAGATTAAACTCTTTATTAAACTTTCTTGGTGTTGATCCGTTTCGTTTTAATCGTCTTCAGCTCTTCGTTGTGGGATCCAGTTTCTCGGTAACTTGGCAGTTGGAAACCAAATGTGTAAAGACGACATTTGGCAGCTGAGCTTCCCAGATCTTCTCCTGTAAGTTTTGAGTGTCTCAGTGTAACACAATAAACAACACTGTTAAAGAAAATCAATATTGTTTGCATCTTTAATCATGCTCTGAATTTGATCACATTGTCTCCATATTTCTGACTTGTCCATACTAAGAACCCAGTTTATTTGAACCCCAATTTAGCCTTTTTCTTTTTACACAAACACAAATTCCACATCAGTAATTTTATTGTAGCACAGACCAATGCAGCTGAGTGTGTTTCTTCACACTGTTCAACCCAAACATGTGCGAACAGGCAGCTGCTCAGCATTGAGGATGAGAAGACGCTGAACTACACCTCTATGGTGCTCCACACGTGTCTGGATGAAGCCAAGGTGGAGGATTTGTCGAGTCCGCAGAACATCCAGCTGGCACTGAGGGTGATGGAGCTCTGCAGGACGCAGCCAGACCTGGACTGGACGTAAGTGTGTGTTTGGGATGCAAGAGTTTTATAGCTGTGTGTGTAATATTTCAAGTAGCGGTTGTTTTTTTACTTACTTTTTTTTTGGTATTTGTTCATTTCCAGGGTGATCATCGCAACCCAGCATTTCCTCAGGTCTTCAGCTCTCGTGGAGAGCATGTACTCTGGGATGTCTCACCATGAAAAGTATTTCACTTTTCTAATTGCTGAACAGATCTGTAAAGACAGATAATTAATGATAATAAATTATATAGACCATCTTGTTAAATATCTATTAACAGACTTTTCTAAAGGGATTTTGAGGTTCTCATTCATTCATATCAAATAATACCGTATTTTCTGCACTATAAGGCCACTTAAAAGCCTTTAATTTTCTCAAAAATCGCTGGTGCGCCCTTTAATCCGGTGCGCCTTATGTGTGCACTGAGTTCCAAGCTCTCCGCTTCATTGACTGTCGGACCAAACCCCCGCCGACATCGGTACGTAAAGTATGTACACTAAGTACGCTGGCAGCGATAAACCGAGGTATCTGACTAAGGTATCTGCTTTGACTGTTGTACGAGCTTTCGCGAAAGCCGGCATCATTGCTGAACAGCCACCTGACAACGAGACTGACTCCGACAATGACGAGAGGGAACCCGGCATGCTGGATGGCAAAATTGCCCAGCTGTTCAATTCAGATACAGATTGATCAAAAAATAATGTGAGTGTATTTGTAAATATGTACGTAGTAGAATAACGTTCAACAAACTCACTGTTTTACTTCCGTTTCCTTATTTTAGCATGCGCCTTTTAACCCGGTGCGCCTTATGTATGGCGTAAGTACAGAAACAGACCTGGTAATTGAGACTGCGTCTTATAATCCGGTGCGCCTTAAGGTGCGGAAAATACGGTAAGTTTATGTACAAAGAAAAGCTTGTATTACAAATCAGGGATGCTATATCTAATACTTAAATGTCCCATAGATTTGTCAAATAGATGTGCATGTGTTTTCCAGAGTTACTCTGTTAGAGCTGCTCTTTGCCCAGCTCAGAGAGGAGAACTCGGAGGAGTGTGGCATTCCTCCCAGCGTGGCTCGTTTCCTGGCCAGTTCCTTCCAGCAGGGTTGTGGAGCTGTTCTTACACTCGCTACTGGCTCTGCTTCCAGTGATGAGGTACAGACAGTACTATAGTAAACCAAACTCCGACCTCAGAAACACTAAATGTTCAGCAGGCCTTCAATACTGGTGTTGTTCATATGATATTCCTTTCATCTGTGTATCATTTTCAGAGCTTTTTCTCAGTTTTAGGGTTCCACCTTTGCAACTACATAGTTGACTGAATCCAGCACTAAGTTTTAACCCTTAACATTCTGTCACAAAGCTTTATCTAGCTGATACCTGTTGGTTGCATTTCCCTGCAGGTCCTGCAGGAGGCGCTGACAGTGATCAGCCTGCTGGACGTTCTGTGTGAGATGACCTCAGACAACAAGGAGTTCATGTTCCTGCAGGACCATCCTGACCTTCTCATGACCACCGTTGGTAAATGGAAAAACACACTCAAACAAACGCTCTGGGTCCAAAGATCCACCTTCCTGTCAGACAGGTAGCAAGTTAGGATTCCTGGACACAGCATTTCTCAATGTTAACAGACAATAAAAATACACTGTAGAGTTCAAATATAAATGAGATTCAGGTAAATAGTTTATTTGGTCCTGAACTGTCTGGACCTCAAAACCCACCATGAGTTTGACAGGCATGTTATCTTTAATAACACCATTTATTAGATCCAGAAGCTGTATATACACAGTGAGAATCATCGGATTTGCGATGGTCCTTGAACTACTCATCTGTGCTGTGCTGTGCTGTTCTATTCTAAAATCTAGTGGATATTGGGGGAAAAAAATTCTTTATTCAACGTGTCTTATTTAAAAAAATCACCAAAATGTAATCTTTGCCCTTACTAGATTCTTTAAAAAAAATCAATGCTACTCAGAGCAGCAGTGAAGCCATTAGTGATTCAGCTGCTATCAACAGTCCCATAACAAAAATTCTGGGACTTTTCTGCTGAACTGCAGGCAGTGTTTACAGAGCAGTATGGAAACAAGTATGGAAAGAAATCATAAAGTATTCAGGAAAACATCCATAGCATGTAGATGTTTTGTTCAGTATTGGAAAACACCTGTGGGCACTTGGACAAATGTCGTCCATGTTGATGACATTTTATGTTAAAATCTTGTCAAATAAATAATCAACTTTGCTTTCTTTTGATGTAAGATGATTTTATGATTTTGTAGTGTCCTGCTGAATGGAGGATGTTTTTTAGTTCTCTCTACTTCTAGCCATGGCTGTGCTGTTTCCATAGAGGTGCAGGACTTTGTATTGCAGTGAAAAATGAGCCCACAGTGAGTTGAAATGTGGTTGGAGCAAAAAATACCCACAAACAACTTGGGCTTGAGAGGATTGAACAAGTAAAGTGAATAAATTCAACCTAAATTCAGTCAACATCTGAATAGTTCTTTAACTTGGGGCAAATAAAATATGTCTCTTTCACTTTCCTCTTCACCTTTTTTTCTCCTTAAACTCCTTTGACGTTTTCTTTGCAGAGCTCCTGGAGCAGGTTCACGCCATCGGGAAGGCCAGTAAGAACATCTTCAGCGCTGCTCAGAACTTCTCCTCCTTCGGTCCAGACGGCGACTCGTCCTCACATTCTCCTGTCATCAGCTTCAAGGCTCATCTCATCAGGCTCATAGGAAACCTCTGCCACGGCAACACCAACAACCAGAACAAGGTTTGGATCATATTACATTGGATTAAATTGATGAGTTAATGAACGAACAGGTGAATATCTGAAGTCTAACTGTGCCAAAACTAAACCTTTGAAGTATGTAGATCGTGCTTCACAACAAAATGCAACTGAATGGGAATTTTACCAAGCGGTGAATTAGTATTTGGAGTTCTTTGTGTTTTGGTTTCTTTTTAATATTACAGTCTATGGTTCAGATCAGTCAGAGTATGTTTAAAGTACTTCTAAGTTCTTCAGGTCTGAAAAGTCTCTTAGATGAAAGATGAAACATCTTCAGAAACCAAAAACAGAAGTCCAACCGCACAATTTTCTAGTAATATGCCCTGCAACTGCACATAAACAAGTTGAGTAACTGATTAGTCACCGTACAGACAAATGTTAGTCATCAATTTTGGTAAATTATCATTGACCGTGGAAATCTGTTAAAGATTTGTTGCTTCACATGTAAAGATTTCCCTGCAAAAAAATAAACAGATGGGTGACAAATTAAAGGAAAAACCAGAAACCTCGACCTCTCCAGTCAGTCTGTTTTGCTTTGGGTGACATTTTTCTGGCGTATTTTGGGTCCAATTGTCTTATTAGAAGAAAGAGTCACTGCAATCCAATGCAAGGTTGTTGTGACCGACCATTTCCATCCTACGATGAAAGATTTCCATCCTGATGGGAGTGGTCTCTTCAGGGATGACAATGATTTCATCCACAGGGCACAACGAGTTGATTAAAATGATGTGAATCGTGTGTCATGGCCTTCACAGTCACCAAGTCTAACACCTTTGGGAGATCTTGTACAGACGTGTTAGCAAGTATTCTCCACCATCATCATCAAGGCAACAAATGAGGGAGTATCTTTTGGAAGAATGGAGTTCATCCTGCCAGTAGAATTCAAGAAACATACTTGTTTTTTCCTTTAATTTGTCGCCCATCTCTAGTTTTGCCAAGAATTCAGGGTTTAGAAAAGGGATGGGATTAACGAAAAGGAAAATGCACAGAATCCCCCATATTAGATTGTTGTTACTCGTTAAATTTTCTTTATCTTCTGCTCTACCCCCTCTGCTAATCGCTCTCCAGATTTAGTGAATACCCTTGATCAGTCTACCACAGCGGGGCTAAAGGTCAAGAGGTATTTAAGAGGTCTGGGAGGCCCCACTGAAAGACTTCTGCACTAAATTAGCATGCTTCAAGTGCCGGTTCTTGTAATAAGCTGTGTAAGGACAACTGAGGAGTGCAAATGATGCCTAATGGAGCAGGAGGACTTGTGTGTTCTCTTTGCAGTATCACTTAAATGTGAAAAACATTCCCTCCTTTGCCCATTCTGGCGGTTTTATCAGTTTCCCTCCATCGCCGTATGTCAACATGCCACCATTAACATAAAGCACAGAGGGGTAATAAAGCAGACGGGGGAGGAGTTTGCCTCTGCAGTATCTATGGCTCATTATGGACTCAGTTGTACTTAATAGAAACAGATTTGTGGAATTCTTGTGGGATGGCCACCCTCAGTTGGCCTCGCTGTAATATTTATGGATGCTGATCTGTGGTCTGTCAGTGGTCAGAAATCACCCCGTATCTGTTTTCACTAAGAACTCTTCCAGTAAACCGAATGTCGTTCTGTTCACCTTTGGGAGAGATTGTAACTTAAGATGTGCATGCAAAGTACTGAACTGCTCGTACCGTGCCGGAGTCGGAGTCCAGTCGCTCGTTATTCACCTCCTTTATGGGTTTGGACATAATGTAAGCAACTTTCAGACAATCGCTCTGACAGTGGAAAACGCAGACCTGGGTGCTCGTGCTACTCAGCGACTGTGTTCCTTTTGACAGTTTAAATGACATTCCCACTTTCTGCAACTCAGCGCTCTGTCTCGTTCCGTTGCTCCCGGCAGTATGTTTGGAGGGTAACCACAACGGCAAGTAGAGGGCAACAGAAAGCAAGGACAATAATTAAGCCTATAGAATCGGACACATGATAAAGAGCAGATCTCCCCGTTGTGGTGGTCTTAGACTAACTCACAACCACACTGCTGCCTCTGCAGGGATGTGAGGCTCTGCTAAGGACATCTCCATGTTGTTTTTCTCCGTTTGACCTTAAGTAGATACTTGAACCTTTAAAACCAGCTTGACAACTACGTTCACATGTGTTTTTTAAAGTGGAATCATTACCTCAAAGTCATTGTGATTACTTTGAATTGAGAATGCGATCACTACAAAAGCTAGTTTACAGCAAAACCATGTGCTACAATTCTAATTTTGTGCCTAGGACATTATGTGCTGTTAGCATGCTAAAGGCCCCATATTGCGCTCCGTTTCAGTAAATTAATGAAAGTCTCACATGTTTCCAGGATGTGCCTTTCAAATTTTCAGCTCAAAATACTGCAAAGATGGTTCATTTTTACCAAAACTGTATAACTGCTGGTTTTTAGTCCAGTTCTAAACAGGCTATATCAGTGTCTGTAGCTTTAAAGGCATCTGAGCTACTGCCGTCCACGCCCCCTTCAGGAAGAAGACTCTCTCTGTGACTGTGATTGACAGCATGGAGCAAAACGAATGACCCAATTGCAGCCGACTCAGACGTTAATAAATGTGTCAGACCAGGGCTTTCTATTGCTTCTAACTTTCTCTCTGAGTGATAATATATTAAAATATTTCAGAAGTCACAGCACAGCCCTTGATTTTAATGCTAAAAATTTAAAGTCAGTAGTTTAGCCGTACAAAACAGCAGCTCTAAAGGGATAGCTGGTTGACATAAAGTCCCGATGGGCTGCATTTTACTTACTATTTCATGCTCTCTTTGTTGTTTGACATAAGAAACAATAAAAATATGTAAATGAGAACAGCTTTATTTGTAATTTAGGTATATTAAGGTGCAGTATATGTGAGCACAGAGAGCAGGAGAGAAGCAAACGGATGTAGAGGCCTGACACTGGCTGAATTTGGGTTTCGCTGGTTATGTACATTTTTAGCTCGACAGCTGTCGGCTCCTCAGTTCCTACTTGAAAACTGCATAATTTTCAATCTGGCTGGTTTATCTGGGAGGCTGTCTATTTGCGAAGGGGCTAGAAGAATGGTAGCAGGATGCATCTTTACACTCTCACAGCTTTTACTTCAGTCCTCCAAGTTTTTAAGACACACGAAACACAATATACCTTTAAAGTTGAGTCAGAGATACTAAATGAATGGAGTTTTTGTCAAATTCAGTGATTATATCTTCACAGTCTGCTAGTTCCAGTCTGAATAACAAATCTGGTGTTCATAAACAGCCCTGATGACTCCTTTAATACGATGTTTAGTCCATAGGAACAATGGTCTTAAACTTGTGGCTTTTTCCCAGCAGACATTGTGAGTTGTAGTAGTGGAAAAAAACACAACAAAACACTGATGATGGCTTGGTTTTATACAAGATTCCTAGAAAGGTATTACAGTGTGATGGTTGAGCAGCGTGCAGAATACCAGAACTCTGAAACTGAAGCAGCTAAAAGGAATTTACCAGTGTTTATCTGTTTTTTTTTTCCTGCTTTGCCATGAAATGCCCTGACATATGCTGTAATATAGTTGAATACAGAGATGCTCGCTGTTAGATGAGCTTTATGGAGCAAAGACACAGGTGAAAAGTATTATTTCTAGCATTGTTTCGTCATACATGTGGGAGTTTAAATTAAATCCTCCTTGTATTATTAAATTTGTTTCCTCAGGTGAGAGAACTCGAAGGAATCCCGCTCATCTTGGACAACTGCAACATCGACAGCAACAATCCTTGTATCCTTTAACAGCACAATCTGGAGACACAAACATCTGTATTTGTGTGCCTACATTTCACGTTTATATAAATAGTTGTCCATATTCACGCCAACAGATCATTGTTGTCACGTTGTTCTCACACTTTTAGAATTAAACTTGACACGTTTGCACGGTGGAATGTCAGTGGGTTTTGCAACCAGAAAATGAGTTCCCTATCAGGGTTTAATTGCTGCAGTGTGCGCAGGCTGGCAGGGCAAACGTGTTGAAATTCTGAACAGAGTCATGATCACCAGCTTTCACGTTCATGTTTGCTTGCAGACTGTCAGCAGTGTCAGCAGATGGGTTGCATTTGGTGTCAGTCGTTAATTAACCGTGCAAAGGCGTGTGAAAGTAGACTTTCTAAACTACACCAAGGCAGTTACCAGCTTATCAGGCCTCAACAACCAAATGCATTTCACTACAATAACTCTCCTATAAATCCTGTTTTTTTTGTGTAGATTGCTTTATACATGTCTGTTTTTCTTGTCACTGTATCAGAGTTTAGCCGGTTTTATGGTAGTTATTCAGACCACAGTGGGACGTTTTGACGTGTATTTCAAATATCTACTCAGCTACTATTCATGCACACAGCAAGGGCAGAATATCATTAATGCCGCTTAATATGATGCAGTTCAGTGCAACATCTCTATTAACTGTGTCTCTAAAAATTGCACTTTAAACTGCTACTGAAAGGTGTGATATATTAAAGGACTCTCGCTTGCAGTTGTGTACCGTACACAGTGATACCTCTATATTGTTTACTCTACAGGGAATGTACATATAATATGCTTTTAGTGACCCTTTTGACCACAGTTTTTGTTTTGAGAACACCGGTTTCTGCTTTATTTGGAGTATAATAAGCTGCAGGACCCTGAGCTCTAACCCCGGAGTCGTTCTCATCTCCACACCCTGCTGGGCGTCCTGCTACTCACACACACACACACACACACACACAATAACACACACACACACAATAACACACACACACACACACAATAACACACACACACACACACACACACACACACACACACAATAACACACACACAATAACACACACACACACACACAATAACACACTCCCAGTGAACGGAGGCTGTCCAGGTCCAGTCCAGACCAGGGTCCAGATGTGTCCCAGCTGTGTTCGGTTCTGATCTGAAGTCTCGGTAAAACAGCAGAACCCTGGATACGTTACAGAAACGTTCTCTGAGAACGTTTCTGTAACGTCACACTCAAACTGAACAACACAGGTTCTGAAGCAGAACAAAACCAGTCCACAGTTCTGGTCAGGACCGTTTAAACTGGACCCGCGATCAAAGTTCTGCAGAACTTCTTGTGAATGTACAACAGGACTGGTCTGGACCAGTGTGGACTGGTTCTGGACTAGTGTGGACTGGTTTGGACTGGTTCTGGACCAGTGTGGACTGGTTCTGGACCAGTGTGGACTGGTTTGGACTGGTCTGGACCAGTGTGGACTGGTTCTGGACCAGTGTGGACTGGTTCTGGACCAGTGTGGACTGGTTTGGACCAGTGTGGACTGGTTCTGGACCAGTGTGGACTGGTTCTGACCAGTGTGGACTGGTTTGGACCAGTGTGGACTGGTTCTGGACCAGTGTGGACTGGTTCTGGACCAGTGTGGACTGGCTTTGGACTGGTTCTGGACTAGTGTGGACTGGTTTGGACCAGTGTGGACTGGTTTGGACTGGTTCTGGACCAGTGTGGACTGGTTCTGGACCAGTGTGGACTGGTTTGGACTGGTCTGGACCAGTGTGGACTGGTTCTGGACCAGTGTGGACTGGTTCTGACCAGTGTGGACTGGTTTGGACCAGTGTGGACTGGTTCTGGACCAGTGTGGACTGGTTCTGACCAGTGTGGACTGGTTTGGACCAGTGTGGACTGGTTCTGGACCAGTGTGGACTGGTTCTGGACCAGTGTGGACTGGCTTTGGACTGGTTCTGGACTAGTGTGGACTGGTTTGGACCAGTGTGGACTGGTTTGGACTGGTTTGGACCAGTGTGGACTGGTTCTGGACCAGTGTGGACTGGTTTGGACTGGTTTGGACCAGTGTGGACTGGTTCTGGACCAGTGTGGACTGGTTCTGGACCAGTGTGGACTGGTTGTGGACCAGTGTGGACTGGTTTGGACTGGTTTGGACCAGTGTGGACTGGTTCTGGACCAGTGTGGACTGGTTTGGACTGGTTTGGACCAGTGTGGACTGGTTCTGGACCAGTGTGGACTGGTTTGGACTGGTTTGGACCAGTGTGGACTGGTTCTGGACTAGTGTGGACTGGTTTGGACCAGTGTGGACTGGTTTGGACTGGTTTGGACCAGTGTGGACTGGTTCTGGACCAGTGTGGACTGGTTTGGACTGGTTTGGACCAGTGTGGACTGGTTCTGGACCAGTGTGGACTGGTTCTGGACCAGTGTGGACTGGTTCTGGACCAGTGTGGACTGGTTGTGGACCAGTGTGGACTGGTTTGGACTGGTTCTGGACCAGTGTGGACTGGTTGTGGACCAGTGTGGACTGGTTCTGGACCAGTGTGGACTGGTCTGGACCAGTGTGGACTGGTTTGGACTGGTTTGGACTGGTTCTGGACCAGTGTGGACTGGTTCTGGACCAGTGTGGACTGGTTTGGACTGGTTTGGACTGGTTCTGGACCAGTGTGGACTGGTTCTGGACCAGTGTGGACTGGTTTGGACCAGTGTGGACTGGTTTGGACTGGTTTGGACCAGTGTGGACTGGTTTGGACTGGTTTGGACTGGTTCTGGACCAGTGTGGACTGGTTCTGGACCAGTGTGGACTGGTTTTCCGGCTCGGTGCTCAGTCTTTCTGTAGTTCCTACCAGTGAAACTCGACATGAAGCTGCTCAGATCTGATGCTCCGGTGAAACCAGCAGCTGATCCGGTCCAGTTACCTTCATCACTGATCCTTCAGATGAAGTCTGTGATAATCCTGCCGTCTGAAGCAGAACCGGATCAAACGTGGATCAGAAACACAGATTCCTGGTTCTGATCCGACAGACAGCTGATTTATCTGCTGCTCCTACGGCAGCCAGACGGGGTCAAACACAGCGACGGGAATATTCAGACTCTGACATTTTACTGCTAAACAACTTAATGTCAGCTGTCAATCACTGACGCTCACACACACAATAACACACACACACTAACACACACACACTAACACACACACACTAACACACACAAACACACTAACACACACTAACACACACTTACTAACACACACACACTAACACACACACACACACACTAACACACACACACACACACTAACACACACTAATACACACACACTAACACACACACACTAACACACACAAACACACTAACACACACTAACACACACACACTAACACACACACACTAACACACACACACTAACACACACAAACACACTAACACACACACACTAACACACACACACTAACACACACAAACACACTAACACACACTAACACACACACACTAACACACACTAACACACACACACACACACACACTAATACACACTAACACATTAACACACATTTTAAATTTCATTGTACATTTAGTATGATGACAATAAAAGCATTCTATACACACACTAACACACACTTATACACACACACACACTAACACACACACTAATACACACACACACTAACACACACTTATACACACACACACACTAATACACACACACACTAACACACACTTATACACACACACACACTAACACACACTAATATACACACACTGACACACACACTAACACACAATAACACACACATTAACACACATTAACACACATTAACACACACTGACACACACACACACTAACACACACTAATACACACACACACACTAACACACATTAACACACACATTAACACACACATTAACACACATTAACACACACTGACACACACACTAACACACACTAATACACACATTAACACACATTAACACACACATTAACACACATTAACACACACTGACACACACTAATACACACATTAACACACATTAACACACACATTAACACACATTAACACACACATTAACACACACATTAACACACATTAACACACACTGACACACACACACTAACACACAATAACACACACATTAACACACATTAACACACATTAACACACACACTAACACACACTAATACACACACATTAACACACACATTAACACACATTAACACACACTAATACACACACACACATTAACACACATTAACACACACTAACACACACAGTGTTTCGGTGAGAGCTTCAGGTTGTGTCCAGAGGAGGTGCAGAAGGAGGTAATTAAATGAGATAATGAGGAGTCCATCATGTCCCTCTTCACGCTAAATGAAAGCAGACACCTCCTCCTCCTCCTCCTCCTCCTCCTCCTCCTCCTCCTCCTCCTCTGATCTCCGTCACTCTGAGGAGGTTATTAGAGTCTGAATCCTCTCTGAGCTCCTTCAACACTTTACTCAGAATCCTCCACCAGGTCTTCGGTTCTCACGGTCTCCATCAGACACCCCCAGGACCTGGTTTTCATCACAGGAGGTTAAACCTGATCCTGGTCCTGATAAAACCCTCTTCAGGTCGGTCGAGTTGCTGAAATCAATCCATCTCAACTTTACAGCCATGTTCCTGAACACCTCCAGAGCATCACGTATGTTCAGGTATACATAAGACAGTAAAGGGAATCTGCTGCAGTAACATCACATGATGATGTAACTGAACTTATAAAGGACCAACAATGGAACCCTGAGGAACTCCGCCTCAGCTCACCAGCTCAAACGTCTCCTGCAGAAATCTGGTTTCTGTTTTCAGCAGCTTCACTCAACTCATTAGGACCTCGTTAGGACCTCGTTAGGACCTCGTTAGGACCTCGTTAGGACCTCATCTCTGTCAAACCAATCAGCTGCCTCTCAGGTGACAAACAAGAAGTCACTTCACCTGCAGGGAGCACGGGTTGGAGTTAGTTAGATGATGTTCATCTAATGGTAAATGTCTGCACGTATGAAGACCTTGGTGGTGCTCAAAGCACCTCACAGTGTTTCCCGTTGTCACACTAATGGTGGCAGAACTTCCAGCAAGGTGTTACCTGCCACTGGGAGGAACTTGGAGTTCAGCGTTTTGCCCAAGGACACTTCGGCATGTGGATCGAACCACCAACCTTCCGATCAGTGGACAACTCGCTCTGCCACCTGAGCCACAGCCGACCCATCATCTGCATATTTAATTAACCCGACTTGCTAATTAAGTGCTTCTCTGAGGTTTCATATTACAGCCTGAACCTCCGACCAATCACACGCCACCTCTGTATGAGGACCAATCAAATATCTGCAGAGTCTTTCCCTTATTCTTAGTGTAACTCAAGAGTCTCGTTAAGTCGTCCCTGTTCTCGTTAAGACTGGGCTAATGGACAAAGCCAGGATGAGGAAGAGAAAGTTAAAAAGTCAAGATTTAATTTATTGCAACCAAATGAAGAGAAGAAGAAGAAGAAGAAGAAGAGCGTTGGGTAGTTCAGGGTCTGCTGTGTTGTTGTTTTGTTGTTGTCTGTTGTTGTTGTTGTTTTGGTTTGTTGGGTTTTCTGTTTCCTGTTTTCTGTTCTTTCTCATAATGTTTAATGCTATGTGACAACATGTTGTAAATATGCGCTATATAAATAAAATTGAATTGAACTGAATTGAAAATTGTTGTGTAGCCGTGGTGCGTTCAGGGTCTGTTGTTTTGTAGCCATGGTGCATTCAGGGTCTGTTGTGTTTTGTAGCCATGGTGCATTCAGGGTCTGTTGTGTTTTGTAGCCATGGTGCGTTCAAGGTCTGTTGTGTTTTGTAGCCATGGTGCGTTCAGGGTCTGGTGTTTTGTAGCCATGGTGCGTTCAAGGTCTGTTGTGTTTTGTAGCCATGGTGCGTCTGTTGTGTTTTGTAGCCAAGGGTCTGTTGTGTTTTGTAGCCATGGTGCGTTCAGGGTCTGGTGCGTTCAGGGTCTGTTGTTTTGTAGCCATGGTGCGTTCAGGGTCTGTTGTGTTTTGTAGCCATGGTGCATTCAGGGTCTGTTGTGTTTTGTAGCCATGGTGCATTCAGGGTCTGTTGTGTGTCTGTCGTGTTGCTGTGTGTCTGCAGCTGTGGTGCGTTCAGGGTCAGCCTCCGGTTCCCAGAGCAGAAATATTCATTCATACATTAACATGGGTTCTCTGGAGGCTCAACATTATTCTGCTGTCAGTCACTGTAATGAGATTCATCCAAACCTGCAGCAGCATCACACCTGCTGACTGACAGCTACCCATAATCCCTCAGTGCACACCTGAGACCTGCACACGCTCACATCAGGATTCAGAGAGAACAGAGCCGTCTTCATCATCATCATCATCATCAGACTGTTCCCAGAGTTCAGAGGATCAAACTGTCACCTTCATCATTTCATCACGTACACAGTGAAACGTTCTCACAGGGTTCTGACGGAACGAACAAAGAACCTGACCCAGTGAGACTCAACCTGAGGCTTGAGGCCCTGCAGGAGGCCTGAAGGTGACCTGTAGAATGGTCTGCTGCAGGGGGAGGAGCTTCTGCTGACCAATCACGTCTGCAGCATCTACTGATGACTGCGAGGCGTTTAGGGAACATCTGAAACGTCATCATGTTTGCAGATGATGCAACTCTGAAGGTTTCTAAACGGGGAACATGCAGCTTTGAGTTTCTTTGTTCTTTCTCTCCACCGAGTTCAACTGTCTAGTAGATCTAAATGGAAACGGTTCTCTCCTAAGATAAACTAATAAACATGGAAACCAAACGTTCCATCGCTGATCAGCCAGTGAGAATCTGACTCTGATCAGATCAGTCAGGAAGGAAGTGGACGAGCAGACAGCCTGGTCGACGTCACATGACCAGTTTTAACATTTAACATCTGTTATGACGTTTTTCTTCTTCTGCAGCTCCGTGGAACCAGAAGAACATGAAGGAGGAGACAGAACTGAGAACCCTGACAGCTGAAATATTCCAGCGGACCAGACGGACTTAAAGGAGTCATCAGTATGAATCTGTTGTTTCAAACGGTCCTTAAGTGTCGTATAAATATCATTATGTGACTCTACAGGACGTCTGGACCAGCCGCCGGGTTTCATTTCTGTAACTGTGAAAAGAGCGTCTCTGTGTGAAGGTGAGTTTCTGGACAGCTGAAGATGAAGCTCAGTGTTTGTGTCTGACCCTGACATGTTTCCTGTTCACTGGACGAACACACTGGAGACCTTCCCATCATGCATTTCTGCAGCAGACGGAGAAAAAAGAGGCGCTGTTAAAGCAGCTCCTCTGTTTTCAAAAGGCTCTGCAGTCACGTCCCTCCTCCTCCATCCACCGACTCCCCCGACTCAGAGGGGGAGGATGAGATTAATGCTGAGGAGGAGGAGGAGGGAGGCGAGGAGCGAATGATTCCTCCTGGGACGGTCGGGAGGAGGGGGAGGAGACCAGTTAACCCAGTATCCAGGAACCAGTGTTAGACTGGAGATTCAGAGGCTGTCAGAGTGTAAAGACTGAAAATGTGCAGAGTGAAGAGACAAAACTGTCACCGAGAACCACGGCGAGCACCGACCGTGAGACGGAGGGAGACGGAATATATAGACAGAGTCACAGGAAAGCAGAATAAAACAAACCGCCACAATAAAACAAACCAACTAGAATAAAACAAACCAACCAGAATAAAACAAAACAACTAGAATAAAACAAACCACCAGAATAAAACAAACCACCAGAATAAAACAAACCAACTAGAATAAAACAAACCACCAGAATAAAACAAACCAACTAGAATAAAACAAACCAACCAGAATAAAACAAACCAACTAGAATAAAACAAACCACCAGAATAAAAAGAACCAACCAGAATAAAACAAACCAACCAGAATAAAACAAACCAACTAGAATAAAACAAACCACCAGAATAAAACAAACCACCAGAATAAAACAAACCAACTAGAATAAAACAAACCAACCAGAATAAAACAAACCAACTAGAATAAAACAAACCACCAGAATAAAACAAACCACCAGAATAAAACAAAACAACTAGAATAAAACAAACCACCAGAATAAAACAAACCACCAGAATAAAACAAACCACCAGAATAAAACAAACCAACTAGAATAAAACAAACCAACCAGAATAAAACAAACCACCAGAATAAAACAAACCAACCAGAATAAAACAAACCAACTAGAATAAAACAAACCACCAGAATAAAACAAACCACCAGAATAAAACAAACCAACTAGAATAAAACAAACCAACCAGAATAAAACAAACCGCCACAATAAAACAAACCAACTAGAATAAAACAAACCAACCAGAATAAAACAAAACAACTAGAATAAAACAAACCACCAGAATAAAACAAACCACCAGAATAAAACAAACCACCAGAATAAAACAAACCAACTAGAATAAAACAAACCAACCAGAATAAAACAAACCACCAGAATAAAACAAACCAACCAGAATAAAACAAACCAACTAGAATAAAACAAACCACCAGAATAAAACAAACCACCAGAATAAAACAAACCACCTAGAATAAAACAAACCACCAGAATAAAACAAACCACCACAATAAAACAAACCACCTAGAATAAAACAAACCACCAGAATAAAACAAACCAACTAGAATAAAACAAACCAACCAGAATAAAACAAACCACCAGAATAAAACAAACCAACCAGAATAAAACAAACCAACTAGAATAAAACAAACCACCAGAATAAAACAAACCACCAGAATAAAACAAACCACCAGAATAAAACAAACCAACTAGAATAAAACAAACCAACCAGAATAAAACAAACCACCAGAATAAAACAAACCAACTAGAATAAAACAAACCAACCAGAATAAAACAAACCAACTAGAATAAAACAAACCAACTAGAATAAAACAAACCAACTAGAATAAAACAAACCAACCAGAATAAAACAAACCAACTAGAATAAAACAAACCAACCAGAATAAAACAAACCAACTAGAATAAAACAAACCAACTATAATAAAACAAACCAACCAGAATAAAACAAACCAACTAGAATAAAACAAACCAACTAGAATAAAACAAACCAACTAGAATAAAACAAACCAACCAGAATAAAACAAACCAACTAGAATAAAACAAACCAACTAGAATAAAACAAACCAACTAGAATAAAACAAACCAACCAGAATAAAACAAACCAACTAGAATAAAACAAACCAACCAGAATAAAACAAACCAACCAGAATAAAACAAACCAACCAGAATAAAACAAACCAACCAGAATAAAACAAACCAACTAGAATAAAACAAACCAACTAGAATAAAACAAACCAACCAGAATAAAACAAACCAACTAGAATAAAACAAACCAACTAGAATAAAACAAACCAAGAATAAAACAAACCAACTAGAATAAAACAAACCAACCAGAATAAAACAAACCAACTAGAATAAAACAAACCAACTAGAATAAAACAAACCAACCAGAATAAAACAAACCAACTAGAATAAAACAAACCAACTAGAATAAAACAAACCAACCAGAATAAAACAAACCAACTAGAATAAAACAAACCAACCAGAATAAAACAAACCAACCAGAATAAAACAAACCAACTAGAATAAAACAAACCAACTAGAATAAAACAAACCAACCAGAATAAAACAAACCAACTAGAATAAAACAAACCAACTAGAATAAAACAAACCAACTAGAATAAAACAAACCAACTAGAATAAAACAAACCAACCAGAATAAAACAAACCAACCAGAATAAAACAAACCAACCAGAATAAAACAAACCAACCAGAATAAAACAAACCAACTAGAATAAAACAAACCACCAGAATAAAACAAACCAACCAGAATAAAACAAACCAACTAGAATAAAACAAACCAACTAGAATAAAACAAACCACCAGAATAAAACAAACCAACTAGAATAAAACAAACCAACCAGAATAAAACAAACCAACTAGAATAAAACAAACCAACTAGAATAAAACAAACCAACTAGAATAAAACAAACCAACCAGAATAAAACAAACCAACTAGAATAAAACAAACCAACCAGAATAAAACAAACCAACTAGAATAAAACAAACCAACTAGAATAAAACAAACCAACCAGAATAAAACAAACCAACTATAATAAAACAAACCAACTATAATAAAACAAACCAACTAGAATAAAACAAACCAACTAGAATAAAACAAACCAACCAGAATAAAACAAACCAACTAGAATAAAACAAACCAACTAGAATAAAACAAACCAACCAGAATAAAACAAACCTCCAGGAGTCACAGTGAAACAAAACAGCAAAATAAAGTCAACAGACATGAGACCAAAAGGAGACACAACAAGACCAGAGACGTAAAATCAAACATGAAAGGACAAAAGAGTCCGACAGAGACCAGAAGCCAAACTGATGAAGACGTTTTGGATCCTCTGAGCCTTCATCACCCAGTGAGCTAAAATGAAGCAGCTGTTGGTCCATAAAACGTTCTGCAGTGAACAGTTGGTTCTAGCTGAACAGTGGTCTGACGGACTGATCCACTGAGTTCCAGGGTGTTGGTTTAGTCCACTGGGATGTTTTCACCTTCATCATTCTGTCTGAACACCAACTAACTGGTTCCTACCTGTCTGTGTTTACGGGGACAGGTGAGAGTGGAACACCTGCAGTCACAGGAAGTTGTCAGAACTTTAAACATCTGAGGATCCAACATTGGAAGGTGCAGTTCTGCATGTTCTGACTCATTTACAGGTTCAGAACCGGAGTTTTGGATCTACAACAGTTTCCATGCAGCTGGAGAACACAGCAGACAGAACGTCTTTAGAACGTCTTAAGAACGTACTGAAGAACCACCAGAACCCATCCAAACCTCCTACAGGAACTAAGAGGCACCTTCAGAACATGGAATGAAACCACAAAGAGCAGAACCTAAAACCTCCAGGTTCTGTTCAGGAACAAGAACCTGCTGATGGATGGTTCTAAATGATCACTCAGAACCAGAGGAGTCCATCCAGTGACCCGGTACCGACATGTTCCAACACTGGATACAGTCATCAGAGAGATATTATATATACATAAAGTTAAAGTCTAAAACATTCAACAGATGACACTATCAAACAGTAGACGTTCAGAACATGAACAACATGTTGAAGCACTGAACACAACGATCAGAATATGAAGAAACTATGACACGGTAAATCCTCAGAACACGCCAGACTCCAGCAGCACACGTCAGAACCGGGATGATGAATGAAACTGTTGTCGTGTGTCTGACAGTCGGTTTATCAGCTGGAACACAACAGTCACCACGGCAACGCTGGGACACGCCGATTAGAATACAAACATACAGATATCAGCCTCACACACACACACAAACACACACACACACACACACACACACACACACACACACACACACACAAACACACACACACAAACACACACACACACACAAACACACACACACACACAGAAGCTCAGGTGTGTTACCTGTCAATGATGACCGGGTCTGACGGAGTCTCATTTCTGTTTCCACAACTTTTCTTATCACAGCAGCGACTGAAATACAAAGACAAGGACGACAGTGTAACACAACAATGTAACACAACAATGTAACACGACAATGTAACACGACAATGTAACATGACAATGAAACACAACCATGTAACATGACAATGTAACACAACTATGTAACACGACCATGTAACATGACAATGAAACCCAACCATGTAACACGACAATGTAACACAACAATGTAACACGACAATGTAACATGACAATGTAACACGACAATGTAACATGACAATGAAACACAACCATGTAACATGACAATGTAACACAACAATGTAACATGACAATGAAACACAACCATGTAACACGACAATGTAACACAACCATGTAACACGACCATGTAACACAACCATGTAACACGACAATGTAACACAACCATGTAACACGACAATGTAACACAACCATGTAACACGACAATGTAACACAACAATGTAACACGACAATGTAACACAACCATGTAACACGACAGACACACAACCATGTAACACAACAATGTAACACAACAGACCCACAACCATGTAACACAACAATGTAACACAACAGACACACAACCATGTAACACAACAATGTAACACAACAGACACATGACAATGTAACACAACAATGTAACACAACAATGTAACACGACAATGTAACACGACAATGTAACACGACAATGTAACATGACAATGTAACACAACCATGTAACACGACAATGTAACACAACCATGTAAAACGACAATGTAGCACAACAATGTAACACAACCATGTAACACGACAATGTAACACAACCATGTAACACGACAATGTAGCACAACCATGTAACACGACAATGTAACACAACAATGTAACACAACAGACACACGACAATGTAACACAACAATGTAACACAACAGACACACAACCATGTAACACAACAATGTAACACAACAGACCCACAACCATGTAACACAACAATGTAACACAACAGACACACAACCATGTAACACAACAATGTAACACAACAGACACACGACAATGTAACACAACAATGTAACACAACAATGTAGCACGACAATGTAACATGACAATGAAACACAACCATGTAACATGACAATGTAACACAACAATGTAACATGACAATGTAACACAACTATGTAACACGACCATGCAACATGACAGTGAAACCCAACCATGTAACACGACAATGTAGCACAGCAATGTAACACGACAATGTAACATGACAATGTAACACGACAATGTAACATGACAATGAAACACAACCATGTAACACGACAATGTAGCACAACAATGTAACACGACAATGTAACATGACAATGAAACACGACAATGTAACATGACAATGAAACACAACCATGTAACATGACAATGTAACACAACAATGTAACATGACAATGAAACACAACCATGTAACACGATAATGTAGCACAACAATGTAACACGACAATGTAACATGACAATGTAACACGACAATGTAACATGACAATGAAACACAACCATGTAACACGACAATGTAGCACAACAATGTAACACGACAATGTAACATGACAATGTAACACGACAATGTAACACAACCATGTAACACGACCATGTAATACAACAATGTAACACGACAATGTAACACAACCATGTACTACGACAATGTAACACAACCATGTAACACGACAATGTAACACAACAATGTAACACGACAATGTAACACAACAATGTAACACAACAGACACACGACAATGTAACACAACAATGTAGCACAACAGACACACAACCATGTAACACAACAATGTAACACAACAGACCCACAACCATGTAACACAACAATGTAACACAACAGACACACAACCATGTAACACAACAATGTAACACAACAGACACACGACAATGTAACACAACAATGTAACACAACAGACACACAACCATGTAACACAACAATGTAACATGACAATGTAACACAATAGACACACAACCATGTAACACAACAGACACACAAATATTTAACACAACAATGTAACACAACAGACACACGACATGTAACACAACAATGTAACACAACAGACACACAACCATGTAACACAACAATGTAACACAATAATGTAACACAACAGCACACAACCATGTAACACAACAATGTAACACAACCATGTAACACAACAATGTAACACAACCATGTAACATGACCATGTAACACAACCATGTAACACGACAATGTAACACAACCATGTAACACAACAATGTAACACAACCATGTAACACGACAATGTAACACAACCATGTAACACGACAATGTAGCACAACAATGTAACACGACAATGTAACACAACAATGTAACACAACAGACACACGACAATATAACACAACAATGTAACACAACAGACACACAACCATGTAACACAACAATGTAACACAACAGACCCACAACCATGTAACACAACAATGTAACACAACAGACACACAACCATGTAACACAACAATGTAACACAACAGACACACGACAATGTAACACAACAATGTAACACAACAGACACACAACCATGTAACACAACAATGTAACATGACAATGTAACACAATAGACACACAACAATGTAACACAACAGACACACAACCATTTAACACAACAATGTAACACAACAGACACACGACATGTAACACAACAATGTAACACAACAGACACACAACCATGTAACACAACAATGTAACACAACATACCCACAACCATGTAACACAACAATGTAACACAACCATGTAACACAACAATGTAACACAACCATGTAACATGACCATGTAACACAACCATGTAACACGACAATGTAACACAACCATGTAACACAACAATGTAACACAACCATGTAACACGACAATGTAACACAACCATGTAACACGACAATGTAGCACAACAATGTAACACGACAATGTAACACAACAATGTAACACAACAGACACACGACAATATAACACAACAATGTAACACAACAGACACACAACCATGTAACACAACAATGTAACACAACAGACCCACAACCATGTAACACAACAATGTAACACAACAGACACACAACCATGTAACACAACAATGTAACACAACAGACACACGACAATGTAACACAACAATGTAACACAACAGACACACAACCATGTAACACAACAATGTAACATGACAATGTAACACAATAGACACACAACAATGTAACACAACAGACACACAACCATTTAACACAACAATGTAACACAACAGACACACGACATGTAACACAACAATGTAACACAACAGACACACAACCATGTAACACAACAATGTAACACAACATACCCACAACCATGTAACACAACAATGTAACACAACAGACACACGACAATGTAACACAACAGACACACAACCATTTAACACAACAATGTAACACAACAGACACATGACAATGTAACACAACAATGTAACACAACAGACACACAACCGTGTAACACAACAATGTAACATGACAATGTAACACAATAGACACACAACCATGTAACACAACAGACACACAACCATGTAACACAACAATGTAACACGACAATGTAACACAACAATGTAACACAACCATGTAACACAACAATGTAACACGACAATGTAACACGACCATGTAACACGACAATGTAGCACAACCATGTAACATAACAATGTAACAAGACTATGTAACAAGACAATGTAACACAACATTGTAACACAACCATGTAACACAACAATGTAACACGACAATGTAACACAACCATGTAACACAACCATGTATCACGACAATGTAACACAACAATGTAACACAACAATGTAACACGATAATGCAACACAACCATGTAACAAGACAATGTAACACAACATTGTAACACAACCATGTAACACAACAATGTAACACAACAGACACACAACAATGTAACACGACAATGTAACACAACAATGTAAGAAGACAATGTAATACAACAATGTAACACAACCATGTAACACAACAATGTAACACAACAGACACACAACCATGTAACACAACAATGTAACATAACAGTAAAAAACAGCTGGTCTGATCGGTTCTGGTTCTGGTTCTGGTTCTGATCTGGTCTGGTCTGGTCGTCTGATACCTGCTGACTCTCTCAGGTCACATGACCTTTTCCTGACTGCAGGTTCAGGTGTGACAGGTAACACATGCTCCTGACCATGACTGGTCATGTGATTCTCACTCCGCCCTTTTCAGTGAGCATGCTCAGAGTCACCTGATCAAACCAGTTAGTAACTAGGTTAATAAGAAAACAGGTGTTGGCCTGCGAGGACCAGGACAACCTAGTCCTAACCCCCAGGACTAATCCTGATCCTGGTTCTGTCCCCGAACCAGGATCAAGATTAGGATCAGAACCAGGATCAGGGTCAGGGTGAGGATCAAGACCAGAACCAGAACCACAACCAGATTTGGGACAGTCCCAGATCTCAGTGTCAGTTCTCCTGGTTCTGTGGTTCAGGTGTTCTTACCTGCACATGATCTCGTGGGTCAGCAGAACTCGGCACATCTCTGGGTTCTTGTCCTGTCCCTCATAGATGATGGCCTGAAACACACACAGGTACCAGGGGTCAGGTGTTAGAACCTCCTCAGGTATACTGGGTCAGGTGTCTCCATCCGAGTCCATTAGCAGCGTGAACATTTGATCCTCTGAGTGTTTTGGATATGAAGCAGCTGGAACCATGACAATCCGGTTCCTGGCAGAACGAGCTCGTTAAGGCGGTTAATTGAATGAGTCGTTAGGATTAAACGCTGCTGGTTCCATTAGCTAGAACAGAGGAACGCTCTGTCCCCCTGCAGCGCCACCTGGAGGCTGCATTAAACTACACCTGAAGACACATCCAGCATCAAACACCTGCAGCTGATGATCAGAGCGACGAGGGAACGAACCACGGAGACACTTCAGCACCAACGTATCTTATAATAGTTCAATATTACGATGTAATATTAATATGATGTAGTACATACATGTATTTATATATTATAATATTTACATGTAGTATACTGAATCATAATATTTAATATTATATTATATAATGTTCAACATCCATATATAACATTAAATATTTAAGTTTTATATAACATTATATGTATAAATATCGACATGTATGATTACATGTTATAATATTTCAGTATGTACAGGACGACATGTGTTCCAGAGTTTTAACGTGTGAGGAGACATGTTGGTTCCAGGTTTTTATTCTTAGTTCAACTAATAATCAGAGCTTCTGTGGTCTTCATCTCTCTGATTCTCTCCTCTGCCAGGTGGTTCAGGTGGTTCAGGTGGTTCAGGTGGTTCTGGTGGTTCAGGTGGTTCAGGTGGTTCTGGTTCCATGGAGGACTCCAGTGAGCCCCCGTGGGTTGAAGCGGGTCAGGAGCTCAGAGGGTTACAGAACAGTGTAAAACAAACGTGGTTTCAGGGTTCTGAGATGTTCAGACCAGAAAACAACGACCTGGAGCCGCTCTGACAGCCTTCACCTGTCGGCTGCTCTGATTGGTCGGCCGGCTGCAGGTTCACTGACGCTAACGTGTGTCTGATCGAGCAATAATCAATAATCAGTCCTACCTGTTTGGTCATGGAGTCAATGAGGCGGACGTACAGGTCCTGTTCTGTCCTCACTCCTGCAACAAACACCACCGTTACTATCCTCAGAACGTCTACAGGCGTCGGTGCAGGTGGACAAAACTAACGCACCCACCGTTACTGTAGAGCAGCTGCAGCTTGTAGTGAATCCCGTTGTTGGTTTTCTCTCCGGTCGGCTCCTGGAACACACAGATGAGTAAAACAAACGCACTCTGACACTGAGGAGCTGTTCATCTACAGGGTGCGTTTGGTTTCTACGTCTGGATGATCTTTGGGTGCGTTTGGTTTCTACCAAACTTTCTATCTGTTCTTGTGTTAATCTGATAAACCCTCAGTAATCCTGATGTATCCACCCCCTGATGTTGGGTATAATCTGTAGGGGTGGAGTTTAACAGTCTATACCATCAGTGTTTTTTACACCCAGATTTCTGCCTGCAGGTGTGTTTGGTTTCCACCTGGCTCTGACCCCGGTTAGTCTTGCGTGTTTCTCACCTTCTCTTTCTCCACGAAGTCGACGTAGGTGGTGCGTTCGATCTCCACCGGCTGGCCCTGCCGGTCGTACAGCGCCAACACGAAGTGGAAGAAGTTGGACTTCCTCAGGTTGGAGGGCGGCTGCTTCTCGAAGTGAGCGCGAGCTAACCCCACCCCGCTGGAGCAGAGACAGACGTACGGGAGGACAGAAGAAACAAACACTTTACTAACGAGGCGCAGGGAGAGGGAACACACAGGTCTAATTAAAATAGAAGAACAGCTGAACTGAGGACTGGAGCTTCTTCGGAGGCGTGGGCTGATTTCCTGTCTTTTTGTGGCTCCGTGTCGGGACCAGAAAACACGTGAACACGTTTAGAAACATGTCAAATCTGAGGCTGTTTCCTCTATTAAATATTAAACACGGAGACCCTCCGGCTGCTGGAATGAAGAGTCCTCGGAGGATCGGAGTCGAGCAGCTTAAACCTGAAGCTCCTCGGAGGAAAAGCTCAGCGGCGGCTCATACTCATCATCCGTGTTCCATCCGTGTTAGAGCCGTGTTTGGACTCGTGTGGAAATGAGAACAAACACATTGCACATGTTTTCTGAGGACAAATGAAGCCGAACATTTGATCAAACACTTTCAAATCAGAAAGCGTCTTTAGAGGTGGAACTAACTGAACCTCCACAAACACGCGTGTTCTCAGCAACACGCTTCAGGGAACATTAAAGACAATCAGAGTCACTTTAAATTCAGCCAAACACTGAATCACACGCCGGCGTCGGCTTCCATAAATATTCATGTGAAGAGTCAAACAGCAGCTTTGACCCGACTGAAGACGTCTGACTGAGAATCACTGGAACACGTCGTTTAATAAGAACACGCTTACCTGTTCAGCCACACACGTGTTCATAACATGAAGTATATATAATAATTACATTTTAAATGTACAGACCCTGGATCTACTGTTTTATTACGGGTTTAATGGATTAAACATGAACTGAGTTTCCTTCCAAACGGTTTCCTATTAAAGCTCCACGGAGACGCTTCGCTCAGCGCCTTCAATAAAACTAATAAAAGGTTTAAAAAGAGGTTTAAAAAGAGGTTTAAAAAGAGGTTTAAAAAGAGAGTGGAGCAGAAAGGTTTCAACATGAAAACAGAGGAGAACTAAACAACAGACCAACGTCTGCCTTCACTTTATTTCACTGCTGCTTCCAGACAAAATGTAAGAAACGAACACGTTGATCCGAATCGTTCAGATTCACTGGTTCAGAAACATTAAACATGGAAAATACAACAACCTGAGTTTATTATAGTTATTATAGTTATTCTGTTTATTATAATTATTACATTGATTAAATTTATTATAGTTATCATAGTTATTATATTTCTCAAAGTTATTGTATTTATCACAGTTATATTTATTCTATTTAATATATTTATTATATTTATTCTATTTAATATATTTATTATATTTATTATATTTATTACATCTAGCATATTTATTATATTTATTACATCTAGCATATTTATTATATTTATCCGTCGCCCTGCTGCGTCTCTGTTTCTGCTCATGTCCAACATTTCACTGCGTTCATGCTTTCTAGAAATGTTTCTCAGTTATTCTGCTGAAGGTCGTTATTATTTTTATTACTTGTCTGTTTTTATCTGATCTTTTTTAAGCTGCACCAAAACCTGACATCTACATTTTGTTCATCCTGTAAAGGTTGAAAGACACTGAAGAAGTCTGAGTCTGATCTGCAGCTGGAACACCGACGGACCGACGGACCGACGGACCGACGGCCACCGAGGGTCTGAGGGAGAAACTTTAATCCTCCAGTGTCAGAGCTGGAATCACCTGACATGAAACAGAATGAAATAAAACCCTCTGGAAATAATATAGAATGAAATAAAAACACCAGAAATTAAATAGAATAAAACAATGAGCTGAAATTAAAATATAAGAAAATATAAGAACCTGAAATAAACTCAGATCATCTGAAATAATATAAAACATCCTGAAATAAACAGAGATATTATAAATAACCTGAGATATTATAAAATAAAATGAGATATTATAAATAACCTGAGATATTATAAATAACCTGAGATATTATAAAATAAAATGAGATATTATAAAACGTTATAAAATAAACGGTGACATTAATAAACAATTTAAATAAACAGGTATTATAAATAAACTGAGATATTAATAAATATAAATAAACTGAGATATTAATAAAGATTATAATGAACTGAGATCTCTTCGTTCTTTCAGACTCTGCAGGTTTTTCGGAGGCGAACATGAAAAGTTCAAACGTCAGAAAACAGTTTTTCTAAATGATGAAGCTTCAATAAACCAGTTTTCTCCTCATTCAGCTCAGATCTGAACGTCTCAGCCTGAAACATTAAAAATAATAATAAATAATAATAAATATAATGACTGATGAACGTCTCTGAGGCTGCAGCCTGGAGAACAAACGTCCCGCAGGTCTTTCTAAGGACCCGTGAATCTTCTTTCAGCTGCAGGAGTTTTATTTTCTCTGTCTGATTAAAATCATCTCTAATCGTCTGACCTTCAGCTGCTCTACAACATGTATGACTAACATGTTAGATCCGTGTGTTTCAGCTGCTCTACAACATGTATGACTAACATGTTAGATCCGTGTGTTTCAGCTGCTCTACAACATGTATGACTAACATGTCAGATCCGTGTGTTTCAGCTGCTCTACATGACCTAACGGAGCGTTTCTGCCTCCACTCATTAAGCTGCTGGACTGCTGAGCGCTCAGGTCCGCTCTGGTTCTGGAGTCCGCTGGGACTTCATCTCCCACAATCCCTCTGAGTGTTACCTCTGAGCGGCCGTGTTGGCGTCCACCACGCCGGCCGAGTGCATCCAGGACCGGACGGCCAGCGGCTCCTCCTTCATGCTGGCCGTCGCCCCGCGAGGAAGGTTCTCCTGGATCCCGAACATCTGGACCAGCAGCAGGAACACCAGAGGAGGTCTTCAGAGGATGGAGGCAGGCTGCCGGCCGATCCACATTCTTCAGAAGAGACCAGAAACAGACGGGGGACAACTTTTCAGGTTGAACTGAACTTTTTACCAACAGGAAATAAAAAGCAGTTTCTGTGTTTTCAGGCCGTCGTCAGGATTCCTGCTGGAAGGAGCAAAAAGGAGTAAAATCCTCAGAGAGAGTCTGTCGGCTGGTTTTCCCAGAAGAGGAGCAGCAGCAGGAGGAGCTCTCAGCCCCGCGGCCCCCCAGGACTGGACCAGGAACCAAAAACCCCACGGGTCTCCTCTCAGGGGGCGGGGCCTGCCTTATAAGGGCAGCACAGTGTGTGTGAGAGGAGGCGGCGCTCGAACCGACCAACCAGAGAGAGAGAGAGCAGGTGTGTGTGATGGAGAGAGAGAGAGTCCTTGATCGCCCGCTGCACTCATTAACTCTCTCTCTCTCTCTCACACACACACACACACTCACCAGTAAGAGTCTGAACTGGTTTCATGTGTTTCCACTGCAGCTGAACTGGTTGTTGGTGGGAAGCCGGTGAGGGATCCAGTTTAGGTTCTGATCCTCAGAGATCAGGATCGATCAATACATCTGATCGGTGATCGGTGTCGTCTGCTGTCACACAGGTGAGAGGACTAAGCTAATTCACAAAGACATGCTGATCAATAATCAATCAGTCGGACTGATCCCTGATCACTGGTTCTGGTCCAGACTCCTGGTTGGTTCCTCGGTCGGTTCTGGTCCTTTCTTCAGGAGCTCTGCTTGGAGGTCATTAACCTCCTCGGTGGTCTCTGTCATGGTGCCCGTTGACTCTGGTTTCCTACAGCGCCCCCTCCTGGCCAGGTCCTCTCCATGGAAACAAGACCGCCTTGATTGTCCAGAGACCTCCAGAGGGCTGCTGAGGCTCTGGTGAGACGTCTGGACCGGTCTAAAGCCTGGGAGCAGCCGGGGCCGTCTAAAGCCTGGATGTTGGTGAAACATCGTCTCCGGACCAGCAGACGGAGACAGGTCTGGAGCCTCGAGGCTGGGTGGCCTCCTGGTTCATCCTCCTGATACCTGGACAGGTGTTTCCTCCACAGCCGGCTCATCCTGATGCAGTCGGTTCAGATCTGCAGGTCTCAGGAACAAACCAGCGTCTCTCTGAGAATCCGGCTTCTTCCTTCTGCTGCTGCCGATCAGACGGAAACTTCCACACAAAGAAGGGAAGCTGTCAGACTGAAGAGTCTGCAGAGGCCTCCGAGGCTCCGAGGGGAGGACCGAGTCCGAACCAGCCGAGGAGGGGAGGAGGGGGAGGAGGGGGAGGAGGAGGAGGAGGAGGAGGAGGTGGAGGTGGAGGCGGGGAAGGGGAGGAGGAGGGGGAGGAGGAGGAGGTGGAGGGGGAGGAGGAGGAAGGTCTGCTGCATCCTGAGACGAAGGAAAAACTGAACCTGATCGCTGAAACAAGGAGCAGCCGACTGACAGGAAAATAAAGCAGAGGTGAGTCTTTGATTCTCCATTTATTAGAAGCAGCTGCAGGTCAGACGGACCGATCGATACCTGATCAATACTCACCAATACCGTCGCTACAGTCAGGAAACAATCAGCTGTTGATGCCCTGAAGGCTCCTGAGTTAATGAATCAGTTTAAAGGAATGATGATGGAGGAGGAGCTCCACTGATTTACTGTGAATGAAACTGAACCTGAGACCCGAATAAACAATACATTAATAGTACTAGTAGTACTAGTAGTACTATTAGTACTAGTAGTACTAGTAGTACTAGTAGTACTAGTAGTGTTAATAGTACCAGTAATATTAAAAGTATTAATAGTATTATTAGTGTCAGTTGTACTCGTAGTATTAGTAGTATAGTAATAGTATTATTAGTATTAACAGTATATAATAGTATTAGTAGTATTAATAGATTTGACAGTATTAGCAGTACTAGTAATATTAATAGTACTATTAGTACTAGTAGTATTAGTATTACTAGTAGTACTAGAAGTCTCAGGTCTGAATCAAACAGGACATTCTGCTTCACGCGTGGCTCCTCCGTCACGGCGTCTCCGTGTTTCATGTTTAAATGAACTCTGATTGATTGATGATCATGTGAGGATCAATAATCGGATGGAGCAGCTGCTGGGATCCAGTTGCTCTCTGCAGGTGATCCATCACTCTCTCCGACTCCAGCTCCTCATGAGGATGGAGATGCTGTTACCGTGGCGCTGAGCGGTCCGGTCCTCAGAGGCCACGTTAACATGCGTGTTGGAGCGTGTTGGAGGAGCTCACGTGTGTTTCCACTAAACTCATTCTGGGTTCTGAAGGACGACCGGAGGTTCAGGTTGGAGGAGATCCTGCAGACCTTCAGCTGGAGGTCAGAGGATCCTCGGTGACTTCATCTGTTTAGGGTTGGAGATAAAACTACGATCAGACGTCCTGATGGATCCCAGCTGGTGAACGTGCACGGCTGAGAGTGCACGTCATTATCACTGCATCATATGTGGTCGTTGTTGTAATAGTTATTATTATTGTATTAAATATTATTATTGTATTAAATATTATTATTGTATTAAATATTATTACTGTATTAAATATTATTACTGTATTAAATATTATTACTGTATTAAATACTATTATTGTATTAAATATTACTATTGTATTAAATATTATTATTATATTAAATATTATTATTGTATTAAATATTATTATTGTATTAAATATTATTATTGTAATAAATATTATTACTGTATTAAATATTATTATTGTATTAAATATTACTATTGTATTAAATATTATTATTATATTAAATATTATTATTGTATTAAATATTATTATTGTATTAAATATTATTATTGTAATAAATATTATTACTGTATTAAATATTATTATTGTATTAAATATTATTATTGTATTAAATATTATTACTGTATTAAATATTATTATTGTATTAAATATTATTATTGTATTAAATATTATTACTGTATTAAATATTATTATTGTATTAAATATTATTATTGTATTAAATATTATTCCTGTATTAAATATCATTATTGTATTAAATATTATTACTGTATTAAATATTATTATTGTATTAAATATTACTATTGTATTAAATATTATTACTGTATTAAATATTATTATTGTATTAAATATTATTATTGTATTAAATATTATTATTGTATTAAATATTACTATTGTATTAAATATCATTATTGTATTAAATATTATTACTGTATTAAATATTATTACTGCATCATATGTGGTCCTTACTGTATTATTATAATAAATGTAATTTTTTGTATGATTGTATTAAATGTTATTATTGTATTACATATTATTTTTATATTATTGTTATATTATTTTATATATAAACATTTAATTATTGTATTAAATGTTATTTTATATTATTATTATATTGAATGTATAATTGTTGTGATATTATTATATTATTATGTTAAATATTATTATTACATTATTGTATAAAATTTTATTTCATTATTGTTATATTATTATACTACATGCAATCCTTATATGACTGTATTAAATGTTATTATTATTATTATTATTAAATGACTGTACTGATGTTATTTTATTATTATTATTATTGTTTTTTTTTTATTATTATTATTGTTATTGTTATTAAATGTCTTGATGTCCGTTTGCTCTATTAGTGGTTCAGTAGCAGATTCAGTGATTTTCATTGATTCATTTTGTTTCTGTGTATTTTATCAGCTGATCACAGACAAGACGAACCTCAGAGCGTTTTATAGAGTGTGTGTGTGTTATAGAGTGTGTGTGTGTGTTATAGAGTGTGTGTGTGTGTGTTATGGAGTGTGTGTGTGTGTTATAGAGTGTGTGTGTGTCCTCTTTATTGTGTGTGAAGTGTTTCCTTTGTGTGTGTGTTATAGAGTGTGTGTGTGTCCTCTTTATTGTGTGTGAAGTGTTTCCTTTGTGTGTGTGTGACACCGCAGCGCTCGACACACACACATTTGCATTTAAATAGCGACATCACAGCGTTCAGCGGCTCAGCGGCGGGTTTCCCAGATGTCACGGCAAAGTCAGAGACCAGCTGTCACACACACTATAACACACACACTATAACACACACTATAACACACACACTATAACACACACACACACACACACACACACACACACACTATAACACACACACTATAACACACACACTATAACACACACACACTATAACACACACACACACTATAACACACACACTATAACACACACACTATAACACACACACTATAACACACACACACACACACACACACACACTATAACACACACACTATAACACACACACTATAACACACACACTATAACACACACACTATAACACACACACACTATAACACACACACACTATAACACACACACTATAACACACACACTATAACACACACACTATAACACACACACTATAACACACACACACACACACGCACACACACTATAACACACACACTATAACACACACACACTATAACACACACACACTATAACACACACACTATAACACACACACACACACACACACACACACTATAACACACACTATAACACACACACACACACACACACACACACTATAACACACACTATAACACACACACACACACACACACACACACACACTATAACACACACACACACACACACACACACTATAACACACACACACACACACACACACACACACACTATAACACACACACTATAACACACACTATAACACACACACACTATAACACACACTATAACACACACACACTATAACACACACTATAACACACACACTATAACACACACACACTATAACACACACACTATAACACACACACTATAACACACACACACTATAACACACACACACTATAACACACACACACTATAACACACACACTATAACACACACACTATAACACACACACACTATAACACACACACACTATAACACACACACTATAACACACACACTATAACACACACACTATAACACACACACACTATAACACACACACACTATAACACACACACTATAACACACACACTATAACACACACACACTATAACACACACACACACACACACACACACACACACACTATAACACACACACACACACACACTATAACACACACACTATAACACACACACTATAACACACACACTATAACACACACACTATAACACACACACACTATAACACACACACACACACTATAACACACACACTATAACACACACACTATAACACACACACACACACTATAACACACACACTATAACACACACACACACACACACACACACACTATAACACACACACTATAACACACACACACTATAACACACACACTATAACACACACACACACTATGTAACACACACACACACACTATAACACACACACACACACACACACACACACACACACTATAACACACACACACACACACACTATAACACACACACTATAACACACACACTATAACACACACACTATAACACACACACTATAACACACACACACTATAACACACACACACACACTATAACACACACACTATAACACACACACTATAACACACACACTATAACACACACACTATAACACACACACTATAACACACACACTATAACACACACACTATAACACACACACACTATAACACACACACACACACTATAACACACACACTATAACACACACACTATAACACACACACACTATAACACACACTATAACACACACACTATAACACACACACTATAACACACACACTATAACACACACACACACACACACACACACACACACACACAATAACACACACACTATAACACACACACACACACTATAACACACACACACTATAACACACACACTATAACACACACACACACTCATAACACACACACTATAACACACACACTATAACACACACACACACACTATAACACACACACTATAACACACACTATAACACACACACACACTATAACACACACACACACTATAACACACACACTATAACACACACACACACACACACTATAACACACACACACACACACACACTATAACACACACACTATAACACACACACACACACACACACTATAACACACACACACTATAACACACACACTATAACACACACACTATAACACACACACACACACACACACTATAACACACACACACACACTATAACACACACACTATAACACACACACTATAACACACACACTATAACACACACACACACTATAAAACACACTATATAACACACACACACACACACACACACACACACACTAATTCACTAAAACACACACACACACACTATAGCACACATTAACTCACACACACACACTATAACACACATTAACTCACACTGAACTGGTCAATGAGGGATTTTTTCAGTTTGTGTTTAAAACATGAATCAAGTAAAGAGACCTGAGATCACCTGGTCAACAGGTAGCGTCACCTCAGGTAGCTTCATCTCAGGTAGCTTCATCTCAGGTAGCTTCATCTCAGGTAGCGTCACCTCAGGTAGCTTCATCTCAGGTAGCGTCACCTCAGGTAGCGTCACCTCAGGTAGCTTCATCTCAGGTAGCTTCACCTCAGGTAGCTTCATCTCAGGTAGCTTTATCTCAGGTAGCTTTATCTCAGGTAGCTTCATCTCAGGTAGCTTTATCTCAGGTAGCTTTATCTCAGGTAGCGTCACTTCAGGTAGCTTCATCTCAGGTAGCTTCATCTCAGGTAGCTTCATCTCAGGTAGCTTCATCTCAGGTAGCGTCACCTCAGGTAGCTTCATCTCAGGTAGCGTCACCTCAGGTAGCTTCATCTCAGGTAGCTTCATCTCAGGTAGCTTCATCTCAGGTAGCTTCATCTCAGGTAGCTTCATCTCAGGTAGCGTCACCTCAGGTAGCTTCATCTCAGGTAGCTTCACCTCAGGTAGCGTCACCTCAGGTAGCTTCATCTCAGGTAGCTTCACCTCAGGTAGCTTCATCTCAGGTAGCTTTATCTCAGGTAGCTTTATCTCAGGTAGCTTCATCTCAGGTAGCTTTATCTCAGGTAGCTTCATCTCAGGTAGCTTCATCTCAGGTAGCTTTATCTCAGGTAGGTTTATCTCAGGTAGCTTCATCTCAGGTAGCTTTATCTCAGGTAGCTTCATCTCAGGTAGCTTCATCTCAGGTAGCTTCATCTCAGGTAGCGTCACCTCAGGTAGCTTCATCTCAGGTAGCGTCACCTCAGGTAGCGTCACTTCAGGTAGCTTCATCTCAGGTAGCTTCATCTCAGGTAGCGTCACCTCAGGTAGCTTCATCTCAGGTAGCTTCATCTCAGGTAGCTTCACCTCAGGTAGCTTCATCTCAGGTAGCTTCACCTCAGGTAGCTTCATCTCAGGTAGCTTCATCTCAGGTAGCGTCACCTCAGGTAGCTTCATCTCAGGTAGCTTAATCTCAGGTAGCTTCATCTCAGGTAGCTTCATCTCAGGTAGCTTCATCTCAGGTAGCGTCACCTCAGGTAGCATCACCTCAGGTAGCTTCATCTCAGGTAGCTTCATCTCAGGTAGCTTCATCTCAGGTAGCTTCATCTCAGGTAGTTCTATCTCAGGTAGTTCTATCTCAGGTAGCTTTATCTCAGGTAGGTTTGTCTCAGGTAGGTCAGAGTGTTCAGGTTAGAGCCAGCGGCTGCAGCGCTGCTGTCGTATGTGGTCTCATTGTGCTGCAAGTTTCTCCCCTACAACCGGTTTTGGTGGACCAGGTGGACCAGGTGGATCAGGTGGACCAGGTGGACCAGGTGGACCAGGTGGACCAGGTGGATCAGGTGGACCAGGTGGACCAGGTGGACCAGGTGGACCAGGTGGATCAGGTGGACCAGGTGGACCAGGTGGACCAGGTGGACCAGGTGGATCAGGTGGACCAGGTGGACCAGGTGGATCAGGTGGACCAGGTGGACCAGGGTTCTACAGGCTGTCTGAGGTTCTGCTGATCCAGACCATAGGTTCCGTAAACTGGAACACGAGGATCTGAGATGTGACTTCATGTTCTGAGCCGTCGAACTTGGTGACTGAAACAGAACGTAAATGAGGAGGTGTGTAGTCATGTGATCGTCTGGCTGCTGGAGGGCGGAGCTACACCTGAGCAGGTAACTCCCTGCTGACCACACCTGTTCATTCAGAGGTCCTAATGTGTTTCAGATCAGCGACTCGTTCTCACCTGCAGGAGAACGTCCAGTTTGAAGTGATGAGGAGCAAACAGCAGCAGGATCAAACCGATAGCTGGAGCATCATTCATCAATAACCGATCACTTGATCACATGACATTTATTCTACTCATCATCTACGACTGACAGGTGATGACATCAGCTCCATCATGTCTCATTAGCCTCCACAGAAGTCTTCGTCATGGTGCCCGCTGCTCGTTAAACTCTCTGCTTCACCTCGTCACCTGATGGAACTTTGATTATTGATCTGTGATCTGACCTACAGCTGATCCTTTGAGCCTCGTATTGATTTGTTCTGTAGCTACACAGTGATTGGACGATCCAGTCAGCTGATCGAACCGCTTCATCATCAAACAACCATTTAAAGGATCATCCATGAGATCGTCATCCCAGACCAGGTTCTGGACCGGCTCTGGTTTTTAGAGGGACCCGGTTCTGTTCATCGATCTTTACACAAAACCAGACTCGGTCACCTTCGGTCACCAGTAAAACCAGTAAAACCAGTAAAACCAGTGAGCTGGCCCAGACCAGCTGGACCTGCAGCTCAGGTGCACAACAATCACAGCCAGGATCAATCAGCTCAGCTGCATGATCAATACATCCTGATGAATCAATCAGCTCAGGGACATAATCAATAACTAACAGCTGGGCTCTCAGAGGGTTTGAGAGGAACCAATCACAAATCAATAACTGAAGTTTAGGATCAGCTGACTCTGATCAGCAGCATTCAGACGGGCTTTAAACGGGGTCTGACATCCCAGCAGCCGATCAGATCATTGGCTGATCGATCGCTGATCAGTTTGTGGTTTTGCCGTGTCTTTATTTTCTCGTCACGTCTCGACTTCGTGTTTTATTTTATTCGTTTGTGCTGCAGGAAACAAAAAGACGACAGAAACAGGAGAAACAAAGCGGTCGACCTTCAGCAAACACCAAACACTCCGCACACACACACAATAACACACACACACACACACACACCGAGAGGCTGTGTGTGTGTGTGTGTGTGTGTGTGTGTGTGCGCGCTGCAGAGGGAATTCCAGCCGTCCCAGTTCAGGGAATTCCCTCCATCCCAGCAGAGAACTGGGCAGCGAGAGCAGAGCGACACCAAGAGGACGGAGATGGAACTGATGGACTCAGAGTGGAGATGAGGATCTGAACCGAGTCCAGCTGAGTGGAGACGATTCATGGAGGCGTTTTCATCTGTCTTCATCCTTTTAGTCGTTCATTTGTTCGATGTTTTATGTGAAAACCATCGAGGTTCCAATCACAGCGTCTGGACGGGCTCCAGTCCCTCGGAGACGTCTTCTGGTAACTCAGTCCAGATGACTGGAGCCTCGTCAGGAAACCATGACTGAGAACCTTCACAGACACAGAATTAATAGAGCTGAGATTAACACCGTTTATTGTCTGTCTTTAAAACCTTGAGTCAGAAAAACAAAATAAACACAGACGTGAGCATCAGCAGGTTCACTGAAGCCTTTCTCTTTTATTTAAATCCACAGCAAACGTTCATTTTATTTCACTGTTTCATTAAACCAAGATTGTTCCTCAGAGAACCGTTAATATGACGCATCAACAGGAACAACCTCACTGACACAAAAAACCAGTAAATAAAACTTTGGACAGACAAAAACCAGCAGAGACAAACAATAAAACTCTTCTAGAAGCAGAGATCCAAACTGGTTTTATATAAATATAAATATATAAACACACCGATCAGCCACTGACAGGTGAAGTGATTATCATTGATCATATTGGTTCTATGAGGTGTTCTGATGGAAAACCTGGATCAGACTTAGACACCAGAATAAACATGGTCCCACAACAAACACACTCCCTCATGTGATGGAAATCCCAACAACACCAACCAACCAGGAACATGTGGAGGAACATGACAATGGTCCAACATGTTGATGTGACCTCCAGACTTCCTACAGCCCATTCTGATCAAGCATCAACAGGATGCAGTGGAACCAGTTGGATTGACAGAGGCCCCACTGGACAAGCCAGAGTAGCCAAAGGATCCAGTGGTTCCAGACCCCAAAGGATCCAGTGGTTCCAGACCCCACAGGATCCAGTGGTTCCAGACCCCATAGGATCCAGTGGTTCCAGACCCCACAGGATCCAGTGGTTCCAGACCCCATAGGATCCAGTGGTTCCAGACCCCATAGGATCCAGTGGTTCCAGACCCCATAGGACCCAGTGGTTCCAGACCCCATAGGACCCAGTGGTTCCAGACCCCAAAGGATCCAGTGGTTCCAGACCCCATAGGACCCCCTGAGAGGTCCTCTGGTCCAATGGTTCAGAGCATTTAGACCACATAAGGGGGACCAACACAGTACTAGGCAGGTGGTCATGATGTTCTGTCTGATCAGTGACTGTCAGCGTTTCACTTTCAGTCGTCTGATGACGTTTTTATTAATTAATGATTATTAATGTTTGACAAGCTGAGTTCATTGATATTAATATTGATCAGACGTCACATTAAACATGTGAATGAATTATTGGTTCAGCTGCTTCATAATGAATGATTTCATTATTTATTGATCGATTGGTTTGATTCATTTTAGTTGAAATCATGTCTGAATTGATTATTGGTGATTTTTTTGTTCATTCACTCAGAAATAAAAACAAAAACTGAGACATGAATGAAAATACGAGAAACAAAAGTCAGAAAAAACAGAATTAAAAGTATGAATGACAGAAACACATGAAATGAAATGATTCAACAAAAACACTGACGGTTTGAAAGGACGACCAGACGACTGGCTCTGACTGTTCTGATCAATACATGTGATCAGGTTCGGTTCTGCTGTTTTCTGTCTGATCAGAACGTGATCAAAGACACTACTGATTATTGTTCTTTTACAGAAAGTTTTCACCTTTAGAGTAAAAGTCTCTGTCAGCACAAACAGAGGACGCCGTTGGACATCTGGAGGCCCAGTCAGAGCTGCATTAATTAACCTCCGCTGTTAATTAATTAAAGACGCGTCAGCTTCAATTAGCACCAATTAAAGATCTGCAGACTCTTTAATCGACCCTGATGGACCAACACCTGCCTCAGTGTTCCAGCTGTCCGCTGCCTGTCAGTCCAGACTGAGGGTATAACTTTATGTTTAACTTCCTGTCAGATCAGACTGAGGGTATAACTTTATGTTTAACTTCCTGTCAGATCAGACTGAGGGTATAACTTTATGTTTAACTTCCTGTCAGATCAGACTGAGGGTATAACTTTATGTTTAACTTCCTGACAGATCAGACTGAGGGTATAACTTTATGTTTAACTTCCTGTCAGATCAGACTGAGGGTATAACTTTATGTTTAACTTCCTGTCAGATCAGACTGAGGGTCTAACTTTATGTTTAACTTCCTGTCAGATCAGACTGAGGGTATAACTTTATGTTTAACTTCCTGTCAGATCAGACTGAGGGTATAACTTTATGTTTAACTTCCTGACAGATCAGACTGAGGGTATAACTTTATGTTTAACTTCCTGTCAGATCAGACTGAGGGTTTAACTTTATATGTGACTTCCTGTCAGATCAGACTGAGGGTATAACTTTATGTTTAACATCCTGTCAGATCAGACTGAGGGTATAACTTTATGTTTAACTTCCTGACAGATCAGACTGAGGGTTTAACTTTATATGTAACTTCCTGTCAGATCAGACTGAGGGTATAACTTTATATGTTTAACTTCCTGTCAGATCAGACTGAGGGTATAACTTTATGTTTAACTTCCTGACAGATCAGACTGAGGGTCTAACTTTATGTTTAACATCCTGTCAGATCAGACTGAGGGTATAACTTTATGTTTAACATCCTGTCAGATCAGACTGAGGGTTTAACTTTATATGTGACTTCCTGTCAGATCAGACTGAGGGTATAACTTTATGTTTAACTTCCTGTCAGATCAGACTGAGGGTATAACTTTATGTTTAACTTCCTGACAGATCAGACTGAGGGTTTAACTTTATATGTAACTTCCTGTCAGATCAGACTGAGGGTCTAACTTTATGTTTAACTTCCTGTCAGATCAGACTGAGGGTATAACTTTATGTTTAACTTCCTGTCAGATCAGACTGAGGGTTTAACTTTATATGTGACTTCCTGTCAGATCAGACTGAGGGTTTAATTTTATATGTATCTTCCTGTCAGATCAGACTGAGGGTTTAACTTTATATGTGACTTCCTGTCAGATCAGACTGAGGGTTTAACTTTATATGTAACTTCCTGTCAGATCAGACTGAGGGTTTAATTTTATATGTATCTTCCTGTCAGATCAGACTGAGGGTCTAACTTTATGTTTAACTTCCTGTCAGATCAGACTGAGGGTCTAACTTTATGTTTAACTTCCTGTCAGATCAGACTGAGGGTATAACTTTATATGTAACATCCTGTCAGATCAGACTGAGGGTTTAATTTTATATGTAACTTCCTGTCAGATCAGACTGAGGGTTTAACTTTATGTTTAACATCCTGTCAGATCAGACTGAGGGTCTAACTTTATGTTTAACATCCTGTCAGATCAGACTGAGGGTCTAACTTTATGTTTAACATCCTGTCAGATCAGACTGAGGGTCTAACTTTATGTTTAACATCCTGTCAGATCAGACTGAGGGTATAACTTTATGTTTAACATCCTGTCAGATCAGACTGAGGGTATAACTTTATGTTTAACTTCCTGTCAGATCAGACTGAGGATATAACTTTATGTTTAACATCCTGTCAGATCAGACTGAGGGTATAACTTTATGTTTAACATCCTGTCAGATCAGACTGAGGGTATAACTTTATGTTTAACATCCTGTCAGATCAGACTGAGGGTATAACTTTATGTTTAACATCCTGACAGATCAGACTGAGGGTATAACTTTATGATTAACTTCCTGTCAGGTCAGACTGAGGGTTTAACTTTATATGTAACTTCCTGACAGATCAGACTGAGGGTCTAACTTTATGTTTAACTTCCTGTCAGATCAGGCGGAGGGTTTTTGTTTTTCAGGAAACTGTTAACGGAAGTTTGAATACTTCTCTGATGAGTTCTTTGATCATTATTGTTTATTGATCATTCAGCACACATACATATTTATTACTATGATCATATAATGTTTATATTGATCTCCTGCCACATCATCATCATCATTATTCTTCTGCTCTATAGAACTGGTGTGGAAGCGTAGCGCCCTCTGCTGGATGAAAACCTCTTTATTCAGTGAGTTTTGTAAAAACATTTAAATCCTTTCTTTAATTTGTTTTTAAAGATGTTGTTAAAGTCACTGATCAGAGAACCAATAGAACAGCTGGACAGCAGGTCACATGACACCAAACCTCCAATAATGAAGCCTGTAGAGTAAAAAAAGATGCTCATGAAAATATAAAATAAAAAGTAGAATACAGTCAGACAACAACCACAGATAAAACACCCACATCTGTCATTATATTAATATTAACGATCAATTAACCTGATTATATTATGATCATTATATTGATATTATTGATCAATTAACCTGAATATATTATGATCATTATATTGATATTATTGATCAATTAACCTGATTATATTATGATCATTATATTGATATTAATGATCAATTAACCTGATTATATTATGATTATTATATTGATATTATTGATCAATTAACCTGATTATATTATGATCATTATATTAATATTAACGATCAATTAACCTGATTATATTATGATCATTATATTGATATTATTGATCAATTAACCTGAATATATTATGATCATTATATTGATATTATTGATCAATTAACCTGATTATATTATGATCATTATATTGATATTATTGATCAATTAACCTGATTATATTATGATTATTATATTGATATTAATGATCAATTAACCTGATTATATTATGATTATTATATTGATATTATTGATCAATTAACCTGATTATATTATGATCATTATATTGATATTATTGATCAATTAACCTGATTATATTAGGATTATTATGTTGATATTAATGATCAATTAACCTGATTATATTAGGATTATTATGTTTTATACTTGTTGGACGTTTGTTCTCTGCTCTGATGGACTCACGGTGAATCTTCTGCTGGACTTTGTCTCCATCTGCTGGACAGACAGAAGAACCACACGGGTGGAGAACCACCAGAGGTTCTCAGTTCTCCTCAGAGCTGATGGAGGTTCTGCAGGTGAGTTCTGGTCTCACCTGTAACAACCTGCAGCTTAAAGGCTCCACCAGACGTTCCTGTTTGCTGGTCTTCACTCTGCAGGTTTTGGTGGAGGTGGATCAGCTGAGTGTTCCACGTCTGGTCCCAGAGGTTCTGGTCCTGGAACCTTTCGCTCTCTTCGTTGTTCTGTCTGGATTAGAAGAACATGTGTTGGCTGCGTCTTGTTCTGGTTTTGGTTCTGTGTTCTCCGTCTGGAGGTTCTGCAGCTGAAGTCTTCCAGTTCAGTCGTCTGTATTTTATAATTAATGTCAGTAAGATTCACAAAACCAGAACCAGAACCAGAACCCTACACTGATAAGACCAGAGACCCCTCTTACTGGACTGGAATCTACAACACGTCAAACATTTATTGTTGCAATGAAGACGTTCTGAAGCAGCTCTATGTCTGACCCGTGTTCTCTGGTTCAACCCAGCCTGTCAGAGAACCCGCTCACGTTGAACACATGAATCACATCACGTGTTTCAGACGTGTGTTAATTCACAGGAAATGACCCAAAGAGACTAAAAACCTCTGCAGACAGAAAACGTCAAACTGAGAGGAGGATTTTTACCCAGAAGGCACTGCAGCTGATCTCTGCTGTTGGTGTCAACATGCAGGAGCAGAACCAGAACCTGCTGCCCTCTGGGTTCTCCTTAATGGAACCCGACACAAAGTCAGAACCAGGCTGAGGTTCAGTTCAACAGGAATCGGTCCTGAGCTCAGCGGGTCCACCGGAACATCAGAGCTTAGCAGAACTTAACAGAACATGGAACCTGTTGGACTCTTCAGGACTGCTAGTGGTGGAGACTACAGCTCCCATGGTGCCTCAGTGCTGCTGCTTCCTGCAGGGGGAGGAGACCAGGGGAGGAGACCAGGGGAGGAGAACGGGGGAGGAGACCAGGGGGAGGAGAACAGGGGGAGGAGACCAGGGGGAGTTTGGGAAAGAATGTGTGGAATTTATTTCCTGTTGAGCAGCTCAGAGCGACGGAGGAGACGAGGAGTCAAACAGAACCATGAAGAACCAGCTGAGGTTCTGCTCTGAGACATGAAGAACCAACCGTGACTCCTGCAGCTGGACTGAAGCCGGCTGTCCTGCAGGAACATGGCTGAACCTCTGCTGAGGAGAACGTTCTCCAGGCTGAGAGGAAAAGACCGAACACGAAGGAAGACTGACCCCAAACTGAGCGGTGAGCAGCAAAACTGACGCAAACATCCCAGATAGAGAGTCAGTGAACGCATCATCACATAATCATCATCATCATCATCACCAGTTAACTGAGTTAGTGAACGCATCATCAGTTAGCTGAGTCAGTGAACGCATCATCACCATCAGTCACAGTTCTTCTCAGGGCTTTGGTGTTTTCTCCAACCATCAGTTCTAACTTAAAGCCCAGCTGATGACTGGTAACAGTCACTGGCTCAGAATGCTTTGTTCACTCCTCAGCAGTCTTCATGTCAGTGGAAGGTCCAGAGTCGTCAGGATGAGAAGTCCTGACACCGTGTTCATGAAGACAGTCACATGGCTTGGTCTTGTTTCCATGGTGACAGTTTACTCTGGAAGGGTTTTCAAATGTAGAGAGTCAGATCCTGGTGACCCGACCTGGAAATGCTCCAGACAGCTCTATACTCTGCACCGCCGTTAGAAAACTACAGTAGAGCTACACATGACTGTAGTTAGTGAGGTAACCGAGTACAAGACACTGAACACGTATGTTCACATGTTACTGCATGTGATCTTTGTGGTTCTGATTTGTTCTCAGCATTGAGCAAAAGAAACGTCCACACTTATTTACAGCAAACATCAGAAACAGTCTGCAGGTAGAGCTGTGAACTACATGGACATGTTGGACCTGAACATACAACATACACAGGACTGGAACTCCCTCATCCAGATGTTCCCGTCTGGACACATGTTCTCATCCACATCACAGAGAACATCATCCCTGGACAGACTTCAGCACCGAGCTCAGCATGTTTGCATGTAATGACTGAAGCAATGAAAAGAGGACTGTTAGTTTTACAGGGAACGACTATTCAGCATCAGAAGCACAGTTCATTCTGACTGACATGACATCAGCAGATGATGATGTCATAAACAGCAGAGAACTGAATGAAAGCAGAAGATGAATGTCCAGAAACATCTGCATGTGTTGGAAGGAATGAGAAGCTGCTACCATGATGAGCACAAAGAGCTAAATGTGTTGGAGGCTGAACTAACAGTTATGAGAGTTTTAGTTCTGATCAGAGAAATGAGCACCAAAGCCAATGAGAAACACTGTAACTGAGTCAGTGAACGCATCATCAGTTAACTGAGTCAGTGAACGCATCATCAGTTAACTGAGTCAGTGAACGCATCATCTGTTAACTGAGTCAGTGAACGCATCATCAGTTAACTGAGTCAGTGAACGCATCATCAGTTAACTGAGTCAGTGAACGCATCATCTGTTAACTGAGTCAATGACGCATCATCTGTTAACTGAGTCAGTGAACGCATCATCATCAGTTAACTGAGTCTGTGAACGCATCATCTGTTAACTGAGTCAATGACGCATCTTCAGTTAACTGAGTCAGTGAACGCATCATCTGTTAACTGAGTCTGTGAACGCATCATCTGTTAACTGAGTCAATGACGCATCTTCAGTTAACTGAGTCAGTGAACGCATCTTCAGTTAACTGAGTCAGTGAACGCATCATCTGTTAACTGAGTCAGTGAACGCATCTTCAGTTAACTGAGTCAGTGAACGCATCATCAGCTAACTGAGTCTGTGAACGCATCATCAGTTAACTGAGTCAGTGAACGCATCATCAGTTTACTGAGTCATGAATGCATCATCTGTTAACTGAGTCAGTGAACGCATCATCATCAGTTAACTCAGTGAACGCATCTTCAGTTAACTGAGTCAGTGAACGCATCATCAGCTAACTGAGTCAGTGAACACATCATATGTTAACTGAGTCAGTGAACGCATCATCAGTTAACTGAGTCATGAACGCATCATCTGTTAACTGAGTCAGTGAACGCATCATCAGTTAACTGAGTCAGTGAACGCATCATCAGCTAACTGAGTCAGTGAACACATCATATGTTAACTGAGTCAGTGAACGCATCATCAGTTAACTGAGTCATGAACGCATCATCAGCTAACTGAGTCAGTGAACGCATCATCAGCTAACTGAGTCAGTGAACGCATCATCAGCTAACTGAGTCAGTGAACACATCATATGTTAACTGAGTCAGTGAACGCATCATCATCAGTTAACTCAGTGAACGCATCTTCAGTTAACTGAGTCAGTGAACGCATCTTCAGTTAACTGAGTCATGAACGCATCATCAGCTAACTGAGTCAGTGAACGCATCATCAGTTAACTGAGTCAGTGAACGCATCATCATCAGTTAACTGAGTCAGTGAACGCATCATCATCAGTTAACTGAGTCAGTGAACGCATCATCAGCTAACTGAGTCAGTGAACGCATCATCAGTTAACTGAGTCATGAACGCATCATCAGCTAACTGAGTCAGTGAACGCATCATCAGTTAACTGAGTCATGAACGCATCATCTGTTAACTGAGACAGTGAACGCATCATCAATTAAATGAGTCAGTGAACACATCATCACCATCTTTTCTACTTTGCGTTCACATTCATAGTTCTTTCAATAAGTTGTGTTCTGCAGCTCTGTGAAGACGTTCTGCAGCTCTCAAAGAGTTTCTCTGTGGTTCCTCGGCTCAGATCTGTGTTTACCTTCGGTGTTGGAGGAGGTGTTCTGTGTGGTTCTATAGGAGAACCCAAACCTCAGGACTCTGTCGGCCTGCAGCTACATGCTAGCCTCATGCTAACCCTGTGGAGATAAAACGAGGAACGTTCCTCTGAGAAGGCAGAGTTTAAATCTCATCAGGTGTTTGTCCTGGTTCTCAGGGGAGACGAGTTATTTTTAGATCGGCTCTGTTCTGGGTCAGAACCTCGGGCTCAGAGTTCAGGTTCAGTTCTCCGACAGAACACAAAAGATCTGAGGCTGCTTCCACTAACGGGTCTGAAGACACAGAAGAAAACGGATCAAACTTCTCCAAGAGGTTCTTTAAATAAGTAATTAACAGAACTAGACTCAGGACCAGGACCAGAACCAGGACCAAGACTCTGAGAGGTTCTGTAATCTGCTCATCTGCAGTCCTGCAGACAAACTGGGTCAACTGACCACATCCTGTCATTAGACCTGAGTCTGAGTGTGTGTGTGTGTGTGTGTGTGTGTGTGTGTGTGTGTGTGTGTGTGTGTGTGTGTGTGTGTGTGTGTGTGTGTTTCCTCCTGTTTGTGTCGGACTGATGTCAGATATCAGTTCATTCTCTCAGCTGCAGTTTATGAAACCTGCCGGTGTGACTGCTGACGTCTGAGTGGATCGTCTGGTTCTGTCCAAACAGCTCTGAACCCTCCTGGAAGCTTTGCTCTTTTAAGGCTTTTCAACGTTGAATCAAGGTCATTTTAATTTGGAAAGATTTCATCAAAGTTCAGTTCAGTTTTATTTAAATAGCACAGATTTACAACAGATGTCGCCTCATCGTGTTTAACATGGTGAAGAACAGAAACCAACCATCAAAGCTTCTTCTGGATTCCCTCTGAGCAGCAGTCAGCGACGGTGGAAGGAACCAAAAAACCCCGAGAATAGGGAGGGAGAAAAAACCTCCAACAGAACCAGGCTCAGGGAGGGAGGACATCTGCCTCGACTGGTCAGGGAGGGAGTGGAGATGAGGGGGAGGGATGGGAGGACAGCAGGAGGAGAGGCTGCAGGTCAGAGAATAAACACAGAGTCAGTGATGTGTAATGGTGATATATAACAGTATAGAGAGAGGAGAGGAGCCCAGTGCATCATGGGAATCTACAGCAGTCTAAACCTATGGCAGCATAAATAAGGGACAGACCAGCTGATCCTGAGCAGCCTCAACTATCAGCTCTATCAAAGAGGAAGGTCTGAATCCTCATCCTAAAGTAGAGAGGGGGTCTGCCTCCAGAACCCAGACTGGGAGCTGATTCCACCAAAAAGATGATCTGAGGTTAGTGAATGAGTCTCAGTGATTGGAGGATACTCCTGGATCTGGAGGGTCCAGTCCCTGGAGGACCAGAACTCCTGGATAGAACTAGACCATGAAGACTAAAGAACCTCCAAGAACCTCTGAGAGAAGGTTGTTGAAAAGCATCAGTCAGGAGATGAAACCAGAACATTGAAGGTCCTTAAGATCTCTAAGAGGCCAGGTAGACCATCATGAAGACCTGGAAGGACCTGGACCAGGAGACTAGTGAGGGAGGCCACCAAGACTCCTATGACTCCTCTGAAGGAGTTAGAAGAAGGAGACTAGTGAAGGAGGACACCAAGACTCCTATGACTCCTCTGAAGGAGTTAGAAGAAGGAGACTAGTGAGGGAGGCCACCAAGACTCCTATGACTCCTCTGAAGGAGTTAGAAGAAGGAGACTAGTGAGGGAGGACACCAAGACTCCTATGACTCCTCTGAAGGAGTTAGAAGGAGACTAGTGAGGGAGGACACCAAGACTCCTATGACTCCTCTGAAGGAGTTAGAAGAAGGAGACTAGTGAGGGAGGACACCAAGACTCCTATGACTCCTCTGAAGGAGTTAGAAGAAGGAGACTAGTGAGGGAGGACACCAAGACTCCTATGACTCCTCTGAAGGAGATAGAAGAAGGAGACTAGTGAGGGAGGCCACCAAGACTCCTATGACTCCTCTGAAGGAGTTACTAGAAGGAGACTAGTGAGGGAGGACACCAAGACTCCTATGACTCCTCTGAAGGAGTTAGAAGGAGACTAGTGAGGGAGGACACCAAGACTCCTATGACTCCTCTGAAGGAGTTAGGAGACTAGTGAGGGAGGCCACCAAGACTCCTATGACTCCTCTGAAGGAGTTAGGAGACTAGTGAGGGAGGCCACCAAGACTCCTATGACTCCTCTGAAGGAGTTAGGAGACTAGTGAGGGAGGACACCAAGACTCCTATGACTCCTCTGAAGGAGTTAGGAGACTAGTGAGGGAGGACACCAAGACTCCTATGACTCCTCTGAAGGAGTTAGAAGGAGACTAGTGAGGGAGGACACCAAGACTCCTATGACTCCTCTGAAGGAGTTACTAGAAGGAGACTAGTGAGGGAGGACACCAAGACTCCTATGACTCCTCTGAAGGAGTTAGAAGGAGACTAGTGAGGGAGGACACCAAGACTCCTATGACTCCTCTGAAGGAGTTAGGAGACTAGTGAGGGAGGCCACCAAGACTCCTATGACTCCTCTGAAGGAGTTAGAAGAAGGAGACTAGTGAGGGAGGCAACCAAGACTCCTATGACACCTCTGAAGGAGTTAGAAGAAGGAGACTAGTGAGGGAGGCCACCAAGACTCCTATGACTCCTCTGAAGGAGTTAGAAGAAGGAGACTAGTGAAGGAGGACACCAAGACTCCTATGACTCCTCTGAAGGAGTTAGAAGGAGACTAGTGAAGGAGGACACCAAGACTCCTATGACTCCTCTGAAGGAGTTAGAAGAAGGAGACTAGTAAAGGAGGACACCAAGACTCCTATGACTCCTCTGAAGGAGTTAGAAGGAGACTAGTGAAGGAGGATACCAAGACTCCTATGACTCCTCTGAAGGAGTTAGAAGGAGACTAGTGAAGGAGGCCACCAAGACTCCTATGACTCCTCTGAAGGAGTTAGAAGGAGACTAGTGAAGGAGGCCACCAAGACTCCTATGACTCCTCTGAAGCAGTTAGAAGGAGACTAGTGAGGGAGGCCACCAAGACTCCTATGACTCCTCTGAAGGAGTTAGAAGAAGGAGACTAGTGAGGGAGGACACCAAGACTCCTATGACTCCTCTGAAGGAGTTAGAAGAAGGAGACTAGTGAGGGAGGAAACCAAGACTCCTATGACTCCTCTGAAGGAGTTAGAAGAAGGAGACTAGTGAGGGAGGACACCAAGACTCCTATGACTCCTCTGAAGGAGTTAGAAGAAGGAGACTAGTGAAGGAGGACACCAAGACTCCTATGACTCCTCTGAAGGAGTTACTAGAAGGAGACTAGTGAGGGAGGACACCAAGACTCCTATGACTCCTCTGAAGGAGTTAGAAGAAGGACACTAGTGAAGGAGGACACCAAGACTCCTATGACTCCTATGAAGGAGTTAGAAGAAGGACACTAGTGAAGGAGGACACCAAGACTCCTATGACTCCTCTGAAGGAGTTAGAAGAAGGAGACTAGTGAGGGAGGACACCAAGACTCCTATGACTCCTCTGAAGGAGTTAGAAGAAGGAGACTAGTGAGGGAGGAAACCAAGACTCATATGACTCCTCTGAAGGAGTTAGAAGAAGGAGACTAGTGAGGGAGGCCACCAAGACTCCTATGACTCCTCTGAAGGAGTTAGAAGAAGGAGACTAGTGAAGGAGGACACCAAGACTCATATGACTCCTCTGAAGGAGTTAAAAGAATGAGACTAGTGAAGGAGGACACCAAGACTCCTGTGACTCCTCTGAAGGAGTTACTAGAAGGAGACTAGTGAGGGAGGACACCAAGACTCCTGTGACTCCTCTGAAGGAGTTAGAAGAAGGAGACTAGTGAAGGAGGACACCAAGACTCCTATGACTCCTCTGAAGGAGTTAGAAGGAGACTAGTGAGGGAGGCCACCAAGACTCCTATGACTCCTCTGAAGGAGTTAGAAGGAGACTAGTGAAGGAGGACACCAAGACTCCTATGACTCCTCTGAAGGAGTTAGAAGGAAAATAGTGAAGTGGGACACCAAGACTCCTATGACTCCTGAGAAGGAGTTAGAAGAAGGAGACTAGTGCGGGAGGACACCAAGACTCCTATGACTCCTCTGAAGGAGTTAAAAGAAGGAGACTAGTGAGGGAAGCCACCAAGACTCCCATGACTCCTCTGAAGGAGTTAAAGAAGGAGACTAGTGAGGGAGGCCACCAAGACTCCTATGACTCCTCAGAAGGAGTTAGAAGGAGACTAGTGAAGGAGGCCACCAAGACTCCTATGACTCCTCTGAAGGAGTTAGAAGGAGACTAGTGAGGGAGGCCACCAAGACTCCTATGACTCCTCTGAAGGAGTTCGAAGAAGGAGACTAGTGAGGGAGGCCACCAAGACTCCTATGACTCCTCTGAAGGAGTTAGAAGAAGGAGACTAGTGAGGGAGGACACCAAGACTCCTATGACTCCTCTGAAGGAGTTAGAAGAAGGAGACTAGTGAGGGAGGACACCAAGACTCCTATGACTCCTCTGAAGGAGTTACTAGAAGGAGACTAGTGAGGGAGGACACCAAGACTCCTATGGCTCCTCTGAAGGAGTTAGGAGAAGGAGACTAGTGAGGGAGGACACCAAGACACCTATGACTCCTCTGAAGGAGTTAGAAGAAGGAGACTAGTGAGGGAGGACACCAAGACTCCTATGACTCCTCTGAAGGAGTTAGAAGAAGGAGACTAGTGAGGGAGGACACCAAGACTCTATGACTCCTCTGAAGGAGTTAGAAGAAGGAGACTAGTGAGGGAGGCCACCAAGACTCCTATGACTCCTCTGAAGGAGTTAGAAGAAGGAGACTAGTGAGGGAGGACACCAAGACTCCTATGACTCCTCTGAAGGAGTTAGAAAAAGGACACTAGTGAAGGAGGACACCAAGACTCCTATGACTCCTCTGAAGGAGTTACTAGAAGGAGACTAGTGAGGGAGGACACCAAGACTCCTATGACTCCTCTGAAGGAGTTAGAAGAAGGAGACTAGTGAGGGAGGCCACCAAGACTCCTATGACTCCTCTGAAGGAGGTACAAGAAGGAGACTAGTGAGGGAGGACACCAAGACTCCTATGACTCCTCTGAAGGAGTTAGAGAAGGAGACTAGTGAGGGAGGCCACCAAGACTCCTATGACTCCTCTGAAGGAGTTACTAGAAGGAGACTAGTGAGGGAGGACACCAAGACTCCTATGACTCCTCTGAAGGAGTTACTAGAAGGACACTAGTGAGGGAGGACACCAAGACTCCTATGACTCCTCTGAAGGAGTTAGAAGAAGGAGACTAGTGAGGGAGGACACCAAGACTCCTATGACTCCTCTGAAGGAGTTAGAAGAAGGAGACTAGTGAGGGAGAACACCAAGACTCCTATGACTCCTCTGAAGGAGTTACTAGAAGGAGACTAGTGAGGGAGGACACCAAGACTCCTATGGCTCCTCTGAAGGAGTTAGGAGAAGGAGACTAGTGAGGGAGGCCACCAAGACTCCAATGACTCCTCTGAAGGAGTTAGGAGAAGGAGACTAGTGAGGGAGGACACCAAGACTCCTATTACTCCTCTGAAGGAGTTAGAAGAAGGAGACTAGTGAGGGAGGACACCAAGACTCCTATGACTCCTCTGAAGGAGTTAGAAGAAGGAGACTAGTGAGGGAGGCCACCAAGACTCCTATGACTCCTCTGAAGGAGTTAGAAGAAGGAGACTAGTGAGGGAGGCCACCAAGACTCCTATGACTCCTCTGAAGGAGTTAGAAGAAGGAGACTAGTGAGGGAGGACACCAAGACTCCTATGACTCCTCTGAAGGAGTTACTAGAAGGAGACTAGTGAGGGAGAACACTAAGACTCCTATGACTCCTCTGAAGGAGTTAGAGAAGGAGACTAGTGAGGGAGGACACCAAGACTCCTATGACTCCTCTGAAGGAGTTAGAAGAAGGAGACTAGTGAGGGAGGACACCAAGACTCCTATGACTCCTCTGAAGGAGTTAGAAGAAGGAGACTAGTGAGGGAGGACACCAAGACTCCTATGACTCCTCTGAAGGAGTTAGAAGAAGGAGACTAGTGAGGGAGGACACCAAGACTCCTATGACTCCTCTGAAGGAGTTAGAAGAAGGAGACTAGTGAGGGAGGACACCAAGACTCCTATGACTCCTCTGAAGGAGTTAGAAGAAGGAGACTAGTGAGGGAGGACACCAAGACTCCTATGACTCCTCTGAAGGAGTTAGAAGAAGGAGACTAGTGAGGGAGGACACCAAGACTCCTATGACTCCTCTGAAGGAGTTAGAAGAAGGAGACTAGTGAGGGAGGACACCAAGACTCCTATGACTCCTCTGAAGGAGTTAGAAGAAGGAGACTAGTGAGGGAGGACACCAAGACTCCTATGACTCCTCTGAAGGAGTTAGAAGAAGGAGACTAGTGAGGGAGGACACCAAGACTCCTATGACTCCTCTGAAGGAGTTAGAAGAAGGAGACTAGTGAGGGAGGACACCAAGACTCCTATGACTCCTCTGAAGGAGTTAGAAGAAGGAGACTAGTGAGGGAGGACACCAAGACTCCTATGACTCCTCTGAAGGAGTTAGAAGAAGGAGACTAGTGAGGGAGGACACCAAGACTCCTATGACTCCTCTGAAGGAGTTAGAAGAAGGAGACTAGTGAGGGAGGCCACCAAGACTCCTATGACTCCTCTGAAGGAGTTAGAAGAAGGAGACTAGTGAGGGAGGACACCAAGACTCCTATGACTCCTCTGAAGGAGTTAGAAGAAGGAGACTAGTGAGGGAGGACACCAAGACTCCTATGACTCCTCTGAAGGAGTTAGAGAAGGAGACTAGTGAGGGAGGACACCAAGACTCCTATGACTCCTCTGAAGGAGTTAGAGAAGGAGACTAGTGAGGGAGGCCACCAAGACTCCTATGACTCCTCTGAAGGAGTTAGGAGAAGGAGACTAGTGAGGGAGGACACCAAGACTCCTATGACTCCTCTGAAGGAGTTAGAAGAAGGAGACTAGTGAGGGAGGACACCAAGACTCCTATGACTCCTCTGAAGGAGTTAGAAGAAGGAGACTAGTGAGGGAGGACACCAAGACTCCTATGACTCCTCTGAAGGAGTTACTAGAAGGAGACTAGTGAGGGAGGACACCAAGACTCCTATGACTCCTCTGAAGGAGTTAGAAGAAGGAGACTAGTGAGGGAGGACACCAAGACTCCTATGACTCCTCTGAAGGAGTTAGAAGAAGGAGACTAGTGAGGGAGGACACCAAGACTCCTATGACTCCTCTGAAGGAGTTAGAAGAAGGAGACTAGTGAGGGAGGACACCAAGACTCCTATGACTCCTCTGAAGGAGTTAGAAGAAGGAGACTAGTGAGGGAGGACACCAAGACTCCTATGACTCCTCTGAAGGAGTTAGAAGAAGGAGACTAGTGAGGGAGGCCACCAAGACTCCTATGACTCCTCTGAAGGAGTTAGAAGAAGGAGACTAGTGAGGGAGGCCACCAAGACTCCTATGACTCCTCTGAAGGAGTTAGAAGAAGGAGACTAGTGAGGGAGGCCACCAAGACTCCTATGACTCCTCTGAAGGAGTTAGAAGAAGGAGACTAGTGAGGGAGGCCACCAAGACTCCTATGACTCCTCTGAAGGAGTTAGAAGAAGGAGACTAGTGAGGGAGGACACCAAGACTCCTATGACTCCTCTGAAGGAGTTAGAAGAAGGAGACTAGTGAGGGAGGACACCAAGACTCCTATGACTCCTCTGAAGGAGTTAGAAGAAGGAGACTAGTGAGGGAGGACACCAAGACTCCTATGACTCCTCTGAAGGAGTTAGAAGAAGGAGACTAGTGAGGGAGGCCACCAAGACTCCTATGACTCCTCTGAAGGAGTTACTAGAAGGAGACTAGTGAGGGAGGACACCAAGACTCCTATGACTCCTCTGAAGGAGTTAGAAGAAGGAGACTAGTGAGGGAGGACACCAAGACTCCTATGACTCCTCTGAAGGAGTTAGAAGAAGGAGACTAGTGAGGGAGGACACCAAGACTCCTATGACTCCTCTGAAGGAGTTAGAAGAAGGAGACTAGTGAGGGAGAACACCAAGACTCCTATGACTCCTCTGAAGGAGTTAGAAGAAGGAGACTAGTGAGGGAGGACACCAAGACTCCAGAGTCTGGCTCTACTTCAAGCCTTATTTTATTAGAGATTCTTGTTTTCTGATGGAAACAAACTGAATGATCACATGAATCAGTTCAAACTGGAGGAGCTGAGATTCAACAGCAGCTCATGTGTTTTACACTGGAACAGACACACAGTCAGAGCTGAGTGTGTGTGTGTGTGTGTGTGTGTGTGTGTGTGTGTGTGTGTGTGTGTGTGTGTGTGTGTGTGTGTGTGTGTGTGTGTGTGTGTGTGTGTGTGAATAGTGAATAGGCTGCAGTGTGTTTGGTTCTCATACAGAGACTTCATTGACATCTGCGCAGTCACAGCTGTTTATTTACCCCCCCACCCCCCCACCCCCCCTCCGCCACCACACATTAAAACAGATGGACTATTATTAGCTTGCAGTCCTCTATCAGGTCCTCAGAGGACAGTCAGGTGACAGGAAGTGGAGGCCCGCTCTCAGCCAGCAGAAACAGTCAGAGACTCTGTGAGTCCTGGAAGAGGGCCCTGGAAGGTTTCTGAATGAGTGTAGAGGTCCTGGAGTGAACTTTAGGCATCCTTGAAGAGTTTGAACTGAGCTCATGTGGAATCCAGACTCTGAAGCTTCATCTGGTCTTAAATCATTTTATTTTGGTCTTCTGTTTGGAGAACTGATCTTTCAGAACCATGTGCCCAACAGAACCTTCAGGAAGCACCAGGAAAAGTCCAGAAGGTCCTGGACCAAAGTCCTTGAAAAGGTTCCAGGAGTCCTTGAATATCTGCTAACAACCTGTAGGTTAACTCACCTGTACAGAGCTGAGGTCACAACACAGAGGGAACCAACTACAGCATCATCATTTTAAACTGTTTCAGTGGAAAATAAACCCAAACGTTCCAGCTGGAGTCATGACATCACAGCATGAGTCGTTCTTCATCTGAACCAATCAGAAAGCAGCGTTACAGCGTCCATGTTTACCCGCAGAAAGGTTTTAGACATTCATCATGTGACATCACACCACCAACAATCACACAGAGACACAGACAGAGAGTTCATTCATGCAGCCCAGAACACTGAACACTGACTGTCACGAGGCTCACACACACAAACACACACACACACACACACACACACACACACACACACACACACAAACACACACACACACACACACACACACACACACACACACACACACACAAACACACACACACACACACACACACACACACAAACACACACACACAAACACACACACACACACACTGAGGATGCGACACATAAGTGTGTAACTGACTGAGTGTTTCACTGCAGCTCTAACAGGAAGAGCTGAACCTGACCAGGACGTCTGCTGGCCTCAGCTTCCCTCCTCATCCTCTCCTGCTGCTGTATTTCACTAACACCAGTGTTTCTCCTGCAGAAGCTCCGGTCCGGTCCGACTCGGCCCTCCAGACTTCTTCTTCACCATCACCGCCGTCACTGATGACATCATCCAGGACAGCCGACCCCGACTCGCCGCCTCGTAACCACATCACGGTTGCCAAGAAGCAGCAGTGGGCGCGGCAGGGCTCTTTAGCTCCGCCCTCCTCCCTGCCAGTGATATCCCAGGATGCACCTGGGCAGGTGTGGAGCCAGAGACCAGCACAGCAGCAGGTCCCGGACCGTCAGGTGGGCTGAGTTTCAGTGGTTCATCCTCTGCTGCAGCGTCGTCCTGGTCCTGGTCTGCTGAAGCCTCTGAGTTGGACGGTGGTTTTAGGGACGCTGAATCCATTCATGACTTTTATAAAGATTAAAAATGGTTGTTAGAACCAAAAGGCTCCATCTGAACTCCTGGGTCTGAATCTAATGACAGCTCAGAGGTTTGTTCTAGGTTATTTATGTGTTTGGTTCACCAGAGCTGGGTTCCTAAGAGGTCAGAGCTCGCTGGTGTGAATGTTGAGGAGGAATAGCTGAATAAAGCTGTGAAGCAGAAACTAGGGGAGGACTGAGTCTGTCATCAGAAGTACAGGTGGACATACGAAGGACTGAAGAGCCAAAGAGCCAAAGAGCCTCCCTCTAGTTCAGTTCCTGCTTTAGCCTGGATCTTTACCAGACTCCTGACCTGGTCCTTGTTGTCCTGCTGACCCTCGATGTCTCTGCTTGTTGTTTCCAGTATGGAGACCGGATCAGCTCAGCCTGTGCTTCCATCAGTGCAGCCCAGCAGGAGACTGAAGCTCCGTCCGCCTCCAGCACCAAGCTGTCGGGCCAGCGGGCCTACCTCCAGAGCCTGGACCGCAGCAGCCGGGCCTGGGTGCTGTCTTCAGGAAAGGCCCAGGACGAAGTGTTCGGTCCTCAGGAGGACAGCGGCAGCAACATCTGGTACAACCCCATCCCCGAGGAGGACGACGCCGCCGCACCTCGCAGGGATGAGGACGTCTGGAGGAGGAGGGACGACCAGGAAGAGGCGGGGCCCGGACACACGGGGGCGGGGTCTGGAGATGTGTGGGCGGGGCCTGCAGACGGGTCTCTGGAGGTCGACAATCCAAGTGTCAGCCACCATGTTGATGACATCAGAGCAGAATGTCCAGGTAAAAAGTCCACCTGCTGTCTCCTTCTGTGGTCCTGTCAGACTGCCGTCCAAATGACAGAAGAGAAACAGGAACATTACAAAGATGAGACAAAACAGCCTCAAAGAGACACAAAGAAGCAGAACATAAAGTAAAACACTGAGACAGAATCACAGAAAGGAGACAAAGTGTTTACCACAGAGACTAAATGACCACAAAGACAGAAATGAGACACGAAACTAAACTAAACTGTACTTTGATATGAAGTCATGGACGGCAGAGAACTTCCTACAGCTCAACAGGACAAAACAGAGCTTTTAGTTTTTGGTCCTGAAGCCAGAGAGAGAAACTTAAACCAGACTACAGGATTTTAAGTCATCACAATGCCTGAGGAACTTGGGCGTCATGTTTGACTCTGAGCTTAGTCTTGTTGGATGGAGGGGGTCTTCCTGGAGACCCCTCAGTCCCAGTGGACCGGGGGGCTCTGCACCATGTGTGGACTCTACTCTGGTCTTTCTGGGTCAGGCTCTCTGTGGTGGCGGCTCCCTGTGGGCTGTGATCCCTCAGTGTGGAGGAGCTCCCCAGAGGTGGTGTGGTCCTCACAGGGTTCCTCAGTGCCCCCCATGTCACCAAGCTCAGAGCTACTGTAGTGTTTGTGTGTGTGTGTGAGTGTGTGTGAGTGTGTGTGTGTTTTTATTTTGGGAAGCACTTTGGGTTACATTTTTTATTGTATGAAAAGTGATATATAAATAAAGTCTGACTGATTGATTGATGTGATCACCTTCATCTCCCCCACAGACTCCCCTCCCTCTGAATCTAGCCCCGCCTCCCAGAAGAAGGGAGGCGTGTCTGGCAGTGTGATTGACAGGCTGAGGTCTCCAGGTACGGTGAGGAAACTCTCCATGAAGATGAAGAAGCTTCCTGAGCTGCGACGGAAACTCAGCCTCCGCTCATCCTCTCGCACTCATCGCCATGGAAACGATGGCAGAGGGGGCGGGGATGAGGCGACCAATAAGAGTGTGGCGCTGTCCAATCAGAACGTGATCAGCAGATATCACCTGGACAGCTCCGCCCCTCCAGCCCGACCACTGCAGCGATCGTCCAGAGGACGCTCGGCCAGTAAAGGAGGTACGTTTAATTTATTCACAGGAGGAAGTGTGTGATTGAAACTAAAACCTAAAGACATTCAGTCTGTGAAGATGAAACACAAAGAATCATTCAGTCATTCAGTCCTTGAACGCATCGTAAGTCCATCTGGAGAAGGAACCAAATCTGACCTCAAAGTCCTTCAAATGAGATCACTTTATTTTACTCATCTCAAAAACAGCCACAAAACAAAACTTTTCCTTCTTCTGTACAAACCCAGAACCTTCCTCCTGGTTCTGATCCAGTAGAACCCCAACCTTCTTCCTGGTTCTGGTTCTATAGAACTAGAACCTCCTCCTCCTGGTTCTGATCCAGTAGAACCAGAACATTCTTCCTGGTTCTGATCCAGTAGAACGACAACCTTCTTCCTGGTTCTGGTTCTATAGAACTAGAACCTTCCTCCTCCTGGTTCTGGATTGCATGGTGGAACATCTACTAGCTGGAGATACATCCAGCATGGTGGAACATCTAGTAGCTGGAGATACATCCAGCATGGAGGAACATCTAGTAGCTGGAGATACATCCAGCATGGAGGAACATCTAGTAGCTGGAGATACATCCAGCATGGAGGAACATCTAGTAGCTGGAGATGCATCCAGCATGGTGGAACATCTAGTAGCTGGAGATACATCCAGCATGGAGGAACATCCAGTAGCTGGAGATACATCCAGCATGGAGGAACATCTAGTAGCTGGAGATACATCCAGCATGGAGGAACATCTAGTAGCTGGAGATACATCCAGCATGGAGGAACATCTAGCAGCTGGAGATACATCCAGCATGGAGGAACATCTAGTAGCTGGAGATACATCCAGCATGGAGGAACATCTAGTAGCTGGAGATACATCCAGCATGGAGGAACATCTAGTAGCTGGAGATACATCCAGCATGGAGGAACATCTAGTAGCTGGAGATACATCCAGCATGGAGGAACATCTAGTAGCTGGAGATACATCCAGCATGGAGGAACATCTAGCAGCTGGAGATACATCCAGCATGGAGGAACATCTAGCAGCTGGAGATACATCCAGCATGGAGGAACATCTAGCAGCTGGAGATACATCCAGCATGGAGGAACATCTAGTAGCTGGAGATACATCCAGCATGGAGGAACATCTAGTAGCTGGAGATACATCCAGCATGGAGGAACATCTAGTAGCTGGAGATACATCCAGCATGGAGGAACATCTTCCTACAGCTGATGGAACATGGAGATAGATCACATCTACAGGATGAGGAGATATCTGTTCCAGTGATGACAACAACTGCTGACATGTTGATTCCAGGTCTTTTATCGTTTGTGTTTCAGGGTATCTCAGTGATGGCGACTCCCCTGAGTTGTTGCCACGGCAACAGGCTCCTCAGCCCCCCCAGGAGGCGGCCTGTGACGTCACCTCGTTCCGGCTGTACGTCGGTTCCGACCCGCCACGATGCAGCCAGAGAGTGACGGGTTTACTGACCGTCCACCTGCTGGGCCTGGAGGAGATGAAGAGCAGCAGGTACGACTCACCTGGAAACACCTGGAAACTCTGGGCTTTCCAGGATAATCAGAACAGTCAGATCACAGCAGCATCCAGTGGACATCAGAGGAACTGCAGCTGTGCATGCTGAGGCTGTGATTGGCCGACCAGATGTAAACACACAGATACATGAGGATACACCTGCAGCTGTTTTTGAGAAGTTTTCATGCACTGATAAAATGGTGAACTCCTTCCACATAGAGCAGCGCTGTGAGAATTAGCCAATCACAGAGCCTCAGTTACTGTGCAGCTGCTGATTGGCTGTCAGAGGTTAGTACCTGTTCGATCCTTCTCTGATTGGGTGTCTCTCTCTGCAGGTCGGAGGGCAGTAAGGAGGTGTTCCTGGCCATCCAAGTGGATGGCGTGACCAGGGCGAGGACCGCCCTCCTGACGCTGAGAGGCTCCGCCCTCTCCTTAAACCACACCTTCCACCTGGAGCTGGAACGAGCCCGGCAGCTCCGCATCGTGATCCTGACACCAGGTACTGCTGCCGAGGCCCGGTTCAGCCTGACGTTACAACTGAACAGGAGGCAAATAAACCCAGTGAGACACAAAGACGACGGCAGACAGCCTGTCAGACCGACGTTAAATAAAAATACCGTCAGTCAGCAGGTCTGATGTCACGCTTCCAAAGCTACAGAACCTTCAGAACCAGCTGAAAGTCACGCTAGCTCTGCAGAGAAGACACAAAACAAACATAAAGGTCATGAAGCTGGTTCTCATCAGGAGCACTGGAAGCTACACGTTAGCTGTGCTGCTGTTTAACTCTGAAGCAAGTATTCTACATTTGACAGCAGTATGTTTCCTGAAGGTTCCAGTTTGCAGGGAGTGCTGTCAGTAGTACTGCTGCTAGTACTCCTGATATTACTGCAGGTACCACCAGAAACATCTGTCAACCAGCAGGAGTCTGACTCTGTAGCGCCACCGTCAGGACAGACTTTACTTGTTGTGTTTGTTCCTGCTGGTTCCAACATCCTGGTCTGATTCTCTAAACTCTGATGCTCCTAAACCTCTGATCAGTTTGACTGAACAGATCCTTTGCTCTCTTGTGCAGCAGGTCCACCAGCACCAGGACCTGGAAAACCAGCAGCGGACTACAGCCACCCTTCAGGCGGTCCAACCAGGAACAGAGTCTGCTGTCTGGGTGGAGTCTCCATCCCGCCGCTCTTCAAAGGTTCCTAACTCCAAACTAACTCAGCATCTTTGTTTAAATGTGTGGATGATGGTGGTTAGAACCAGATTCTGCTGGGTTCTGTTCCAGGGAGCCGCAGTCAGCAGCTCTGTGTGAAGCTGGAACCCAGAGGACTCCTGTACGTCAAACTGTCTCTGCAGGAAAAGTGGGACACTCAGGTACTCAGAAATAGTGCGTCCTTAGAGTTCTGGTCGGGTTCTAACAGTGAAATGAGTTGTTCATGTTCTGTCTGCAGCCCAGCGGGGATTCTTCTACACCTGCCAATGTGTTTGGGGTGGAACTGCACCACCTGGTGGAGAAAGAAGGATCTGTGTCTCCGGTACCCCTGCTGATCCAGAAGACTGTGGCAGAGATAGAACGGCGAGGCCTGAAGGTT
>JAMOIN010001808.1:83627-87794 GCA_024666655.1 Dascyllus trimaculatus | reverse complement strand
AGTGTGTGTTAGTGTGTTTGTGTGTGTTAGTGTGTGTGTGTTAGTGTGTGTGTATTAGTGTGTGTTAGTGTGTGTGTGTGTGTGTTAGTGTGTGTGTGTGTGTGTTAGTGTGTGTGTGTTAGTGTGTGTGTGTGTGTGTTAGTGTGTTAGTGTGTGTTAGTGTGTGTGTTATAGTGTGTGTGTGTTAGTGTGTGTGTGTTAGTGTGTGTGTGAGCGTCAGTGATTGACAGCTGACATTAAGTTGTTTAGCAGTAAAATGTCAGAGTCTGAATATTCCCGTCGCTGTGTTTGACCCCGTCTGGCTGCCGTAGGAGCAGCAGATAAATCAGCTGTCTGTCGGATCAGAACCAGGAATCTGTGTTTCTGATCCACGTTTGATCCGGTTCTGCTTCAGACGGCAGGATTATCACAGACTTCATCTGAAGGATCAGTGATGAAGGTAACTGGACCGGATCAGCTGCTGGTTTCACCGGAGCATCAGATCTGAGCAGCTTCATGTCGAGTTTCACTGGTAGGAACTACAGAAAGACTGAGCACCGAGCCGGAAAACCAGTCCACACTGGTCCAGAACCAGTCCACACTGGTCCAGAACCAGTCCACACTGGTCCAGAACCAGTCCACACTGGTCCAAACCAGTCCAAAACCAGTCCACACTGGTCCAAACCAGTCCACACTGGTCCAGAACCAGTCCACACTGGTCCAGAACCAGTCCAAACCAGTCCAAACCAGTCCACACTGGTCCAGAACCAGTCCACACTGGTCCAAACCAGTCCAAAACCAGTCCACACTGGTCCAAACCAGTCCACACTGGTCCAAACCAGTCCACACTGGTCCAGAACCAGTCCACACTGGTCCAGAACCAGTCCAAACCAGTCCACACTGGTCCAAACCAGTCCACACTGGTCCAGAACCAGTCCACACTGGTCCAGAACCAGTCCACACTGGTCCAAACCAGTCCAAACCAGTCCACACTGGTCCAGAACCAGTCCAAAACCAGTCCACACTGGTCCAAACCAGTCCACACTAGTCCAGAACCAGTCCAAAGCCAGTCCACACTGGTCCAGAACCAGTCCACACTGGTCCAGAACCAGTCCACACTGGTCCAAACCAGTCCACACTGGTCAGAACCAGTCCACACTGGTCCAGAACCAGTCCACACTGGTCCAGACCAGTCCAAACCAGTCCACACTAGTCCAGAACCAGTCCACACTGGTCCAGACCAGTCCACACTAGTCCAGAACCAGTCCACACTAGTCCAGAACCAGTCCACACTAGTCCAGAACCAGTCCACACTGGTCCAGACCAGTCCTGTTGTACATTCACAAGAAGTTCTGCAGAACTTTGATCGCGGGTCCAGTTTAAACGGTCCTGACCAGAACTGTGGACTGGTTTTGTTCTGCTTCAGAACCTGTGTTGTTCAGTTTGAGTGTGACGTTACAGAAACGTTCTCAGAGAACGTTTCTGTAACGTATCCAGGGTTCTGCTGTTTTACCGAGACTTCAGATCAGAACCGAACACAGCTGGGACACATCTGGACCCTGGTCTGGACTGGACCTGGACAGCCTCCGTTCACTGGGAGTGTGTTATTGTGTGTGTGTGTGTGTGTGTGTGTGTTATTGTGTGTGTGTGTGTGTGTTATTGTGTGTGTGTGTGTTATTGTGTGTGTGTGTGTGTGTTATTGTGTGTGTGTGTGTTATTGTGTGTGTGTGTGTGTGTGTGTTGTAACAGCTGGTGCTCAGTCTGCAGCCTGTGATGCCATCTGACACTGAAACACACAAACTCAAACCTTTTATAGTTTGCAGAATCACACGTTCTGTCTTGAAAAAGCAATCAGTGTGTGTGTTACTGTGTGTGTTTGTGTGTGTGTGTGTGTGTGTGTGTGTGTGTGTGTGTGTTTGAGTCATAATAGCTGTTAATTAGCTCCATGTTCAAACCAGCCGCGGATGCTAATTAGCAAAAACCTGTCCAGCATTTGGTGATAATTAGGGCGACAGGCCCAAACACATCTGACCACACACACACGGACACACACACACACACACACGGACACACACACACGCACACACGGACACACACACACACACACACGGACACGCACACACACACACACGCACACACACACACACACACGCTCAGCTGATTTAACCGTGTCTCGTCACGTTTAGTTTAATTTAATAAGCAGAAAACCAGTTTCATGTTATAATACAGCGTGTTAATCAGAAATGAAACGTCCAGACAAAGTTATGGGAACGAGAACGAGAGCAGAGGTCAGGGAACAGACAGCAGCTGATCACTGGAATGTTTGAACATGTAAATGAGATGAGGAACGTCTGGTTCCACAAACAAACAAACAAACAAACAAACAAACCTGTTTGTTCTCACTCAGGATCCTACTCTAATTAAAACACGTATGAAACACGCAGAGAACATGATGAGAACACGCAGTAATGAGATGGAACAACACGGAAAGGTCAGAGTGAGAACACACAGCAAACGCTCCGACAACAATTAACTCTGCAAACAAACAAAAGACATGAAGACAGAACACGGCAAGGGCATGATCAGAGCTCATAGAACACGCAGAGAACATGCAGATAACATGGAGAGAACATGCAGACAAAACACAGAGAGCATGCAGATAACACACAGAGGACAGGCAGAGAACATGGAGATAACATGCAGAGAACATGAAGAGAACATGCAGATAACATGCAGAGTACAGGCAGACACCATGGTCAGAACATGGAAACAACATGCAGAGAACATGCAGATAACATGCAGAGTACAGGCAGAAAACATGCAGATAACATGCAGAGTACAGGCAGAAAACACGCAGATAACATGCAGAGTACAGGCAGACACCATGGTGAGAACATGCTGATAACATGGAGAGAACATGTAAATAACACACAGAGGACAGGCAGAGAACATGGAGATAACATGCAGAGAACATGGAGATAACATGCAGAGAACATGGAGATAACATGCAGAGAACATGGAGATAACATGCAGATAACATGCAGATAACATGGAGAGAACATGCAGAGAACATGGAGATAACATGCAGAGAACATGGAGATAACATGCAGATAACATGCAGATAACATGGAGAGAACATGGAGATAACATGCAGAGAACATGGAGATAGCATGCAGAGAACATGGAGATAACATGCAGAGAACATGGAGATAACATGCGGAGTACAGGCAGACACCATGGTGAGAACATGCTGATAACATGGAGAGAACATGTAAATAACATGCAGAGGACAGGAAGAGAACATGGAGAGAACATGCAGAGAACAGAAAGAACATGCAGAGAACATAGAAAGAACATGCAGAGAACATAGAAAGAACATGGAGAGAACATGCAGAGAACAGAAAGAACATGCAGAGAACATAGAAAGAACATGCAGAGAACATAGAAAGAACATGGAGAGAACATGCAGAGAACGTGAAGAGAACATAGAAAGAACATGGAGAGAACATGCAGAGAACGTGAAGAGAACATAGAAAGAACATAGAAAGAACGTGAAGAGAACATAGAAAGAACCTGGAGAGAACACGGACAGCAGCGTGCTGATGTGTCACGGCTCCTCTGGTCTAAAATGACAGCAGAGTTCAGACTCAGCAGACTAATGCTAATGCTAACGCTAATGCTAACGCTAATGCTGACGCTATATAAAGCCGTTAGCGTCAGCATTAGCTTTAGCATAACGGCTTTATATGAAGCCGTTATGCTGACGCTATAAAGCCGTCAGCATATAAAGCTGCAACTAAAGTTGTAGTTGTGGACATGAAGCTGATGAAGCTCTGACTAGTTAACGTCATGTCTGGTCATAGCAGAGAGGAGACACATGACGATGGATCAGACCTGGACTGAAGGTGTGGATGTCTTTAGATGATGATCAGACCTGGACTGAAGGTGTGGATGTCTTTAGATGATGATCAGACCTGGACTGAAGGTGTGGATGTCTTTAGATGATCAGACCTGGACTGAAGGTGTGGATGTCTTTAGATGGTGGATCAGACCTGGACTGAAGGTGTGGATGTCTTTAGATGGTGGATCAGACCTGGACTGAAGGTGTGGATGTCTTTAGATGGTGGATCAGACCTGGACTGAAGGTGTGGACGCTTCCAGTCCAGCTGTTGGACGTCTGATGACATC
>JAMOIN010001808.1:46127-78627 GCA_024666655.1 Dascyllus trimaculatus | reverse complement strand
CTTCAATAACGTCCTGAGACGTTAAACTGTACAGCGTTACGTTAAACTGTACAGCGTTACGTTAAACTGTACAGCGTTACGTTAAACTGTACAGCGTTACGTTAAACTGTACAGCGTTACGTTAAACTGTATGACTTTACCTTAAACTGTACAGTGTAACGTTAAACTTTACAGTGTTACATTAAACTGTACAACGTTACGTTAAACTGCACAGCATTACATTAAACTGTACAGTGTTACATTAAACTGTATGACTTTACCTTAAACTGTACAGTGTTACATTAAACTGTACAGTGTAACGTTAAACTTTACAGTGTTACATTAAACTGTACAGTGTTACATTAAACTGTACAGTGTAACGTTAAACTTTACAGTGTTACATTAAACTGTGCAGTGTTACGTTAAACTGTACAGTGTTACGTTAAATTGTACAGTGTTACATTAAACTGCACAGCGTTACGTTAAACTGTACAGTGTTACGTTAAACTGTACAGTGTTATGTTAAACTGTACGATGTTACGTTAAACTGTACAGTGTTACATTAAACTGCACAGTGTTATGTTAAACTGTACGATGTTACGTTAAACTGTACAGTGTTACATTAAACTGCACAGCGTTACGTTAAACTGTACAGTGTTACGTTAAACTGTACAGTGTTATGTTAAACTGTATAGCGTTACGTTAAACTATACAGTTCTGCATTAAATTATCCCTGCTATGATAAACTGTACAGCATTACACTAAACTGTACGACATCATTAAACTGTACGACATCATTAAACTGTACAGCCGTGCGTTAACTGTGCAGGGTTATGTTAAACTGTACAGCATTACACTAAACTTTGCAGTCTTAAACTGTTTAATGGTTAAACTGGCAGTGGCGTGCGGCTAACAGGTGAACTCCTCTGAAGGTAGCGGTCAGCTCTGAGGTTTACCTGCCAGAGTTCAGCAGGTTTCTGACTGGATCCTGAGATCAGAGTTATTCTGCAGCGTCTGAATCTGAACAGCACTCTGAGGCTGTAATTTGGTCTTTGAAGAGAAATCACCCCGGTGGCTTGTGGGTAGGAAGACCAGACGCCTCCTTGTCCCCAGAGAGGACAGTGTGAGTGTGAGAGTGTGTCTTTTCTCGGGCCGTTCAACCTCTTTAATTGCCCTCCTAATTAAAGACAGTAACCATGGAAACCGCCCCTCCCAATCAGAGCACAGCAGAGTCCCGTGGGTTTGAACCCTCTCGTTTTACCGCCTCTCTGTTCTGTTCTGGTGTTTCTGCAGATTTACTGCAGTGACTCTCCTGTTAGAGAACCAGCCTCCATATTTTAAACATTTAAACAGTTAAAATGAAGAATAACCAGGTGACCAAGAGTCTTTATGCAGATTTACTGTAGCGACTCTCCTGTTAGATTCACCCTCTAGAACCAGTCTGATCATTGAAACCTTTAATGACTCCAACAGAGAACAACATTTAATTTACTGAGTTTGGTTCTGTGATCCCTTAAAGTTCCTGTAAGTGAATACAGAATATTTCTATCCGTAGAGTTTGACGTGTGGAGAATCTGACAAGACACAGATCCAGTTCTTGAAATTTTTACCAAATGGTGATGTGGACTCATTTCAGTGTCTGTAAAACAAGACCCCCATGAACATCAACATCTAGACCCCATGAACACCAACATCTAGACCACTATGAACACCAACATCTAGACCCCATGAACACCAACATCTAGACCCCTATGAACACCAACATCTAGACCCCTATGAACACCAACATCTAGACCCCTATGAACACCAACATCTAGACCCCTATGAACACCAACATCTAGACCCCTATGAACACCAACATCTAGACCCTATGAACACCAACATCTAGACCCCTATGAACACCAACATCTAGACCCCTATGAACACCAACATCTAGACCATCTATATGACACCAACATCTGGAGCCCATCTATGAACACCAACATCTGAGCCTCTATGAACACCAACATCTAGGCCCTATGAACACCAACATCTAGACCCTATGAACACCAACATCTAGACCCCTATGAACACCAACATCTAGACCCTATGGACACCAACATCTAGACCCTATGAACACCAACATCTAGACCTATGGACACCAACATCTAGACCCTATGGACACAACATCTAGACCCTATGAACACCAACATCTAGACCCCTATGAACACCAACATCTAGACCCCACCAACATATGAACAACACCAACATCTAGACCCCTATGAACACCAACATCTAGACCCTATGAACACCAACATCTAGACCCCTATGAACACCAACATCTAGACCCCTATGAACACCATCACTATGAACACCAACATCTAGACCCTATGAACACCAACATCTAAACCCTATGGACACCAACATCTAGACCCTATGAACACCAACATCTAGACCCTATGAACACCAACATCTAGACCCTATGAACACCAACATCTAGACCCCTATAAACACCAATATCTAGACCCTATGAACACCAACATCTAGACCCTATGAACACCAACATCTAGACCCCTATGGACACCAACATCTAGACCCCTATGAACACCAACATCAGACCCCTATAAAGACACCAAACATCTAGACCCCTATGGACACCAACATCCCAGAACCCTATGAACACCCAAACATCTAGATCCTAGACACCAACATCTAGACCCTATGAACCTTCAGCATCCCAGACCCCTATGAACACAACATCTAAACCTAGACACAACATCTGGAGCCCCTATGAACACCAACATCTGACCCTATGAACACCAACCTCTCTGGAGACCTGAACACCATGAACCCCCCTATGAACACCAACATCTAGACCCTATGAACACCAACATCTAGACCCTATGAACACCAACATCTAGACCCTATGAACACCAACATCTAGACCCTATGAACACCAACATCTAGACCCTATGAACACAACATCTAGACCCCTATGAACACCAACATCTAGACCCTATGAACACAACATCTAGACCCTATGAACACCAACATCTAGATCCTATGAACACCAACATCTAGACCCTATGAACACCAACATCTAGATCCTATGAACACCAACATCTAGACCCTATGAACACCAACATCTAGACCCTATGAACACAACATCTAGACCCCTATGAACACCAACATCTAGACCCTATGAACACAACATCTAGACCCTATGAACACAACATCTAGACCCCTATGAACACCAACATCTAGACCCTATGAACACCAACATCTAGACCCTATGAACACCAACATCTAGACCCCTATGAACACCAACATCTAGACCCTATGAACCCCAACATCTAGACCCTGAACACCAACATCTAGACCCTATGAACACCAACATCTAGACCCCTACCCCTATGAACACCAACATCTAGACCCCTATGAACACCAACATCTAGACCCCTATGAACACCAACATCTAGACCCCTATGAACACCAACATCTAGACCCTATGAACACCAACATCTAGACCCCTATGAACACCAACATCTAGACCCTATGAACACCAACATCTAGACCCCTCTAGACCTCTATGGACACCAACATCTAGACCCCTATGGACACCAACATCTAGACCCCTATGAACACCAACATCTAGACCCCTATGAACACCAACATCTAGACCCCTATGAACACCAACATCTAGACCCCTATGACCCCTATGGACCCTAGGTTTTGGTTCCTACCAGTGAGTCCACGTCAACATTTAGTCTAATCATCTAAAGACTGTAACCTGGTCTGGTCAAACTTTAACACATCAGGTTCTACTGATGTTAGAGCCTCAGCAGTTGGAGAGATGTTCTATTAGAACCATGGATCCATCCATAGATCGACACTGACAGGGACTCTATGGAGACACTAGACCAGCCTGGGTTGAACATTTTCAGGGTCCAGTTATTAAAGTGTGTCCTCTGCTGGATCCATTCAATCATTCTGATCTGATTAATCTATTCTGTCTGTTCTCACTACGTTTCATGGCTGTTAGTTTTATTTATGGAGACACTGAACCTTAAAATGTCTTTGCATCACTTTTTTGAGGGTGAAGACAGAAAAACTGTCAGGTTTGAAAACATGAAACATGGAAATCATCAAATTCTGCCAAAACACTTCACTGAACTTAGTTCTGGGTCAAAAACAACAATTAAACTCTCAACAGAATCTAAGACGGTGCAGAAACAGGGCAGTTTGAACCGATAAACACTAAACCGGGAGCCTGTAATAGAATAGAATAGAATAGAATAGAATAGAATAGAATAGAATAGAATAGAATAGAGGTCAGGTGCTGTAATGTCATTTGAAGTCATCAGTGATGAGATTAGCTGCTCTGTCTTTAGACACACACACACTCACACACTCACACACACACACACACACACACACACACACACACACACACTCTGCTTTCATTTCACTTTATAATTAATCTGCAGCCGCACTTGAAAGAAGAGAGAGAAGTAGTCATTACCGGCTGAGTGAGTGTGTGTGTGTGTGTGTGTGTGTGTGTGTGTGTGTGTGTGTGTGTGTGTGTGTGTGTGTGTGTGTGTGTGTGTGAGTGTGTATGTGTGTGTGGGTGTGTGTGTGTGAGTGTGTGTATGTGTGAGTGTGTGTGAGTGTGCGTAGTGGTGAACTAAGCTAAAGCGGATAAAAGCCACGACCCAATTAAATCCTGTAATGTGTGCATGTGTGTGTGTGTGTGTGTGTGCATGTGTGCATGTGTGTGTGTGCATGTGTGCATGTGTGCATGTGTGCATGTGTGTGTGTGTGTGACCTTCAGCTGCAGTATAGACATCCAACCTGTAGGTCTGAACCCTGAGATCATGACCAGGACAGGAACAGGCATGTTGGTTTTTTCATATCTAGTCCAGTCATTAGGATTCAGGGGGAGGAGGTGACACTGCGTTCACTGACTGCTCACCTGTTCAGGAATTTTCTGTTCGCAGCAGGATAAAAATTAAAATGATGAGCAGTTCCTGTAGAACCAGAACTTTCCTCTTGGTTCTGATCCTCCAGGACTGACTCAGCTGTGAGAGTTCAGGCTGAACTGCAGGCAGTGTTTCCTCAGAGAGCCTGAGAGGAGAATCCAACCTACTGGATCAATGAATAAATGCAGCATCAGAACATAACAATCAGTTCATAACTCTACAGTGAGGATAAATAACTCTACAGTGAGGATAAATGACCCTGCAGTGAGGATAAATGACCCTGCAGTGAGGATAAATGACCCTACAGTGAGGATAAATGACCCTACAGTGAGGATGAATAACTCTACAGTGAGGATAAATGACGCTACAGTGAGGATAAAAGACCCTACAGTGAGGATAAAAGACCCTACAGTGAGGATAAATAACCCTACAGTGAGGATAAATGACCCTACAGTGAGGATAAAAGACCCTACAGTGAGGATAAATAACCCTACAGTGAGGATAAATGACCCTACAGTGAGGATAAATAACCCTACAGTGAGGATGAATAACTCTACAGTGAGGATGAATAACTCTACAGTGAGGATGAATAACTCTACAGTGAGGATGAATAACTCTACAGTGAGGATAAATGACCCTGCAGTGAGGATAAGTGACCCTACAGTGAGGATAAATGACCCTACAGTGAGGATAAATGACCCTACAGTGAGGATAAATAACCCTACAGTGAGGATAAAAGACCCTACAGTGAGGATGAATAACTCTACAGTGAGGATAAATGACCCTACAGTGAGGATGAATAACTCTACAGTGAGGATGAATAACTCTACAGTGAGGATGAATAACTCTACAGTGAGGATAAATGAACCTACAGTGAGGATGAATGAACCTACAGTGAGGATGAATAACTCTACAGTGAGGATAAATGAACCTACAGTGAGGATAAATGACCCTGCAGTGAGGATAAATGACGCTACAGTGAGGATAAATGACCCTGCAGTGAGGATAAATGACCCTACAGTGAGGATGAATAACTCTACAGTGAGGATAAATGACCCTACAGTGAGGATGAATAACTCTACAGTGAGGATGAATAACTCTACAGTGAGGATGAATAACTCTACAGTGAGGATAAATGAACCTACAGTGAGGATTAATAACTCTACAGTGAGGATAAATGAACCTACAGTGAGGATGAATAACTCTACAGTGAGGATAAATGAACCTACAGTGAGGATGAATAACTCTACAGTGAGGATAAATGAACCTACAGTGAGGATGAATAACTCTACAGTGAGGATAAATGAACCTACAGTGAGGATAAATGACCCTACAGTGAGGATAAATGACGCTACAGTGAGGATAGATGATAACTGACCCTACAGTGAGGATAAATGATAACTGACCCTACAGTGAGGATAAATGACCCTACAGTGAGGATAAATGATAACTGACCCTACACTGAGGACCGACCAGGTCTTCAGAGTGTAGGTGATGTTAGCATGATGCTAACGTCTCTCTCTCTCTCGTCCAGCAGCTACTCCTTGCATTAAAGCCATCAGTCCCAGTGAAGGCTGGACGACCGGAGGAGCCACCGTCATCCTCATCGGAGACAACTTCTTCGACGGTCTGCAGGTCGTGTTCGGCACCATGCTGGTGTGGAGCGAGGTAACACACCTGATCAATGCGATAATCAATAATCAGTATCTGTCTGCAGCCGATTGACCAGATAATCAATAATCAGCATCTGTTGTCTGCAGCTGATCACCCCTCATGCCATCCGGGTCCAGACTCCTCCTCGTCACATCCCCGGAGTCGTGGAGGTCACACTGTCCTACAAGTCCAAGCAGTTCTGTAAAGGAGCGCCGGGTCGCTTCGTCTACACAGGTGAGAATGGACCAGTAAAACTAACTGGTGTGAAACTGGTCTCAGACTGGACCAGTAAAACTAACTGGTGTGAAACTGGTCTCAGACTGGACCAGTAAAACTAACTGGTGTGAAACTGGTCTCAGACTGGACCAGTAAAACTAACTGGTGTGAAACTGGTCTCAGACTGGACCAGTAAAACTAACTGGTGTGAAACTGGTCTCAGACTGGACCAGTAAAACTAACTGGTGTGAAACTGGTCTCAGACTGGACCAGTAAAACTAACTGGTTCTGAAACTGGTCTCACACTGGACCAGTAAAACTAACTGGTTCTGAAACTGGTCTCAGACTGGACCAGTAAAACTAACTGGTTCTTCGTAAGGGGTTCTAACCCTCACCCTCTGGTTTTAGATTTTGAACTGGTTTTGGACTGGTTTAGACTGGTTTCAGACAGTTAGTTGGTGTGGTTTCAGTGGTGGGAACCAAAGTTGTGGTTGTTGTTTCCTCTGTTTGGGGGACTCAGTCAGAGAACAGACTCCGTTGCTCCCACTGATGTTGAGGTCAGTTTAACTGGTACTCAGTGAACTCCAGTGACGGTTCCCAGTGTCTGTGGTTCTCCACTGGAGTCACTGAGAGTCTAAGGAAGGAGAAGAACCAACGGTGATGAGAACCTGCAGTAGAACGTTCTGCAGTCTGGAGTCTGTAGAGAAGCTGCTGCTGCTCCAACAGTCGGTCAGGTTCAGGTGTTCGACCACATGGAGGAAAAACACACCTGTCAGCATGATGTCACTTCCTCCCTCCTTGTCTCTGTTTCCTTCCTCCTTGTCTCCGTTTCCTTCCTCCTTCTCTCTGTTTCCTTCGTCCTTGTTTCCTTCCTCCTTCTCTCTGTTTCCTTCGTCCTTGTTTCCTTCCTCCTTCTCTCTGTTTCCTCCCTCCTTGTTTCCTTCCTCCTTCTCTCTGTTTCCTTCCTCCTTGTCTCTATTTCTTTCCTCCTTGTTTCCTTCCTCTTTGTCTCTGTTTCCCTCCTCCTTGTTTCCTTCCTCTTTCTCTCTGTTTCCTTCCACCTCCTCTCTTTCCTTCCTCCTTGTTTCCTCCCTCCTTGTCTCTGTTTCATTCATCCTTGTTTCCTTCCTCCTTTTCTGTTTCCTTCCTCCTTGTTTCCTTCCTCCTTCTCTCTGTTTCCTTCCTCCTTGTTTCCTTCCTCCTTTTCTCTGTTTCCTTCCTCTTTGTCTCTGGTTCCCTCCTCCTTGTTTCCTTCCTCCTTTTCTCTGTTTCCTTCCTCTTTGTCTCTGGTTCCCTCCTCCTTGTTTCCTTCCTCCTTGTTTCCTACCTCCTTGTTTCCTTCCTCCTTGTTTCCTTCCTCCTTGTTTCCTTCCTCCTTGTCTCTGAGCATTTTTCATCATGTATTCGGTCTTTCTGTACGCTGAGTAATTACACACATTTAAATCCCATTAACCTGCAAACCTTTGTGTTAATGACCTCAGAGTGATGTCATCAGTCACGTGACCTCCAGTTTCATACAGCAGCTGCTTTCACAGCTCAGCAGTTCAGAGGTTCACCTCCACCCTGAAACCACCGACCTCGACAACACGTCCACCAGCGTCTAATGAAATGAAGGTTAAGGAAAAGTTACCTGGACTGCAGTACACAGTGTAGTACACAGTGCAGTACACAGTGTAGTACACAGTGTAGTACACAGTGTAGTACACAGTGTAGTACACAGTGCAGTACACAGTGTAGTACACAATGCAGTACACAGTGTAGTACACAGTGTAGTACACAATGCAGTACACAGTGTAGTACACAGTGTAGTACACAGTGCACTACACAGTGTAGTACATATGTTCAATACATATACACAGCACATTAAATTAATGAATTAATGATTCCTAATTCACAGAGCCAATAAAAAGTCCTCACTCCCCTTTTACTGCTTTCATCATGACATCATGGTCGACTTAATCTGGCCTGTTGGACAAAACTACAACAAAAGAAAGGACGTAAAAACTAATTTCTACGAAGCAATGTCAGTAAATTAAATATATGAAATGTAAAACATGTGATTGTATTAAGAAGACAGATTCCAGGTCCTGAAAATCTCTAGGAGTCCAGTTAAACCATCACTAAGACCTGGAAGGACCTGGACCATGAGGACATCTGACTAGAGCAGGATGTCCTCAAAGACTGAGAGACCGAGCAGGAAGGAGACTAGTGAGGGAGGACACCAAGACTCCTATGACTCCTCTGAAGGAGTTAGAAGAAGGAGACTAGTGAGGGAGGACACCAAGACTCCTATGACTCCTCTGAAGGAGTTACTAGAAGGAGACTAGTGAGGGAGGACACCAAGACTCCTATGACTCCTCTGAAGGAGTTAGAAGAAGGAGACAAGTGGGGGAGGACACCAAGACTCCTATGACTCCTCTGAAGGAGTTAGAAGAAGGAGACTAGTGGGGGAGGCCACCAAGACTCCTATGACTCCTCTGAAGGAGCTAGAAGAAGGAGACAAGTGAGGGAGGACACCAAGACTCCTATGACTCCTCTGAAGGAGTTAGAAGAAGGAGACAAGTGGGGGAGGACACCAAGACTCCTATGACTCCTCTGAAGGAGTTAGAAGAAGGAGACAAGTGGGGGAGGACACCAAGACTCCTATGACTCCTCTGAAGGAGTTAGAAGAAGGAGACTAGTGAGGGAGGACACCAAGACTCCTATGACTCCTCTGAAGGAGTTAGGAGAAGGAGACTAGTGAGGGAGGACACCAAGACTCCTATGACTCCTCTGAAGGAGTTAGAAGAAGGAGACTAGTGAGGGAGGACACCAAGACTCCTATGACTCCTCTGAAGGAGCTACAAGAAGGAGACTAGTGAGGGAGGACACCAAGACTCCTATGACTCCTCTGAAGGAGTTAGAAGAAGGAGACTAGTGAGGGAGGACACCAAGACTCATATGACTCCTCTGAAGGAGTTAGAAGAAGGAGACTAGTGAGGGAGGCCACCAAGACTCCTATGACTCCTCTGAAGGAGTTAGAAGAAGGAGACTAGTGAGGGAGGACACCAAGACTCCTATGACTCCTCTGAAGGAGTTAGAAGAAGGAGGCTAGTGAGGGAGGCCACCAAGACTCCTATGACTCCTCTGAAGGAGTTAGAAGAAGGAGACTAGTGAGGGAGGACACCAAGACTCCTATGACTCCTCTGAAGGAGTTAGAAGAAGGAGACTAGTGAGGGAGGCCACCAAGACTCCTATGACTCCTCTGAAGGAGTTAGAAGAAGGAGACTAGTGAGGGAGGACACCAAGACTCCTATGACTCCTCTGAAGGAGTTAGAAGAAGGAGACTAGTGAGGGAGGCCACCAAGACTCCTATGACTCCTCTGAAGGAGTTAGAAGAAGGAGACTAGTGAGGGAGGACACCAAGACTCCTATGACTCCTCTGAAGGAGTTAGAAGAAGGAGACTAGTGAGGGAGGACACCAAGACTCCTATGACTCCTCTGAAGGAGTTAGAAGAAGGAGACTAGTGAGGGAGGCCACCAAGACTCCTATGACTCCTCTGAAGGAGTTAGAAGAAGGAGACTAGTGAGGGAGGCCACCAAGACTCCTATGACTCCTCTGAAGGAGTTAGAAGAAGGAGACTAGTGAGGGAGGACACCAAGACTCCTATGACTCCTCTGAAGGAGTTAGAAGAAGGAGACTAGTGAGGGAGGCCACCAAGACTCCTATGACTCCTCTGAAGGAGTTAGAAGAAGGAGACTAGTGAGGGAGAACACCAAGACTCCTATGACTCCTCTGAAGGAGTTAGAAGAAGGAGACTAGTGAGGGAGGCCACCAAGACTCCTATGACTCCTCTGAAGGAGTTAGAAGAAGGAGACTAGTGAGGGAGGATACCAAGACTCCTATGACTCCTCTGAAGGAGTTAGGAGAAGGAGACTAGTGAGGGAGGACACCAAGACTCCTATGACTCCTCTGAAGGAGTTAGAAGGAGACTAGTGAGGGAGGACACCAAGACTCCAATGACTCCTCTGAAGGAGTTAGAAGAAGGAGACTAGTGAGGGAGGACACCAAGACTCCTATGACTCCTCTGAAGGAGCTAGAAGAAGGAGACTAGTGAAGGAGGCCACCAAGACTCCTATGACTCCTCTGAAGGAGTTAGAAGAAGGAGACTAGTGAAGGAGGCCACCAAGACTCCTATGACTCCTCTGAAGGAGCTAGAAGAAGGAGACTAGTGAAGGAGGACACCAAGGCTTGTAAAGGTAGAGGGTCAATGAATGCAGCAGAGTCTAGAGAGTCCTGGAGGACAACCTGATCCAGTCTGATAGAGAACTGAGACCTGGAGAAGATCAGTTTCCATCCAGACGATGAGTCAAACAGAGATGGTTTGAAGACAACAAGGTGGAGGTTCTGGAGGTCCAGTCAGAGTCCAGACCTCAGTCCATCTGAGAACTAGAATCTGGACTAGAACAGTTCTGGTCCCTCATGGTCCCTGAGGAACCTGACAGAGTTTAACAGTTTATAGCAGAATGAGGTCAGATGTCAGCGTCCAGATGTTCAGACTGATGGAGACCAACCCAGGACCAGGATGGACCTGCAGACAGAGGATCATCTACTGAAGACTGAAGGAGGAGGAGGACTCTGGTGGATCACCTGGTTTTACATTCAGATTTTTAATTTAGTGACATCACTCTGTGGAAATCTGTTTTCACTGTGACATTAAAGAGTCTTCATTGTAAATTATTGTCCACAAAGTCAAACTTAATGGATCATGATTCAATGTATGAAGCAGTGGATCATGCATGAAGCAGTGGATCATGTATGAAGCAGTGGATCATGTATGAAGCAGTGGATCATGTGAGGCGTCTGTGCAGATAAACATGCTGACAGCGTGTTGTGAAGATGAAATGCGTGTTCATATCAGACGGTCCTCAGCGGTCATGAAATCTCGATGAGCATCGATCGTGGAGTATTGATCGCTGCTGTCTGAGCCTCCACATGTTCATTTCCTCCTGCAGACGGAGCTGATCACGTCTGACTGCAGCTGTTAGAAACATCTGTCCATCAGCTGAACACGTCTGACCTGGATCATCCTGATCTGACGGATGAAGTCAACACCTGGTTCTCCTCCTTCAGACCAGTCAGACCTGAAATATTCATCAACAATAACAGCAGAACTACAGGTACAGACAGGTGTGACAACTCCTCAGTCAGTCCTGAGGATGAAGATGAAGATGATGATGATGATGATGATGATGATGATGATGAAGACTGCCGATGCGTCTCGGATCAGTTCAAACCGTCAGATCTTTATCAGCAGCCAGTACAAACAGACGGTCCATTAAAGAGCATGCTGGGAGCTCAGTAGTTACCGCGGCGACGCCCTCAGAGCTTATTGATTGGATGGTTTCACTGTCTGCTGCTGATTAGATCATCACAGACAATTAACCAATCAGGTCCAGACTTTTCAAGGCTCAACCGACCGTTCTCCACGTGTTCCTCCATGTTCTCTGAGGAACCACTGATCATCACAGCTGATCATCTGATGAACTGCAGTAAATGTCATCTGTGCTAACTAGAACCCATCATGGTTCTCCTGTGATGTCATACAAGCTCTATAAAAGATGCCCCAGAGAACTTGACCAGAAACAGGTTCTTTAAAGGACTCGGTGCTGTGAGGAACCTCTTGCCAAAAGGCTCCTTGCAGAACTAGAACTTAGAACCCTTTGACACGAATGAGAGGAAGCTGCAGCAGACGGATTTATCCTGAAACAGACACACAGCGATCATAAAGTGTGTCAGAGTCAACAACACAAGGTCAGAGTGTGACGCAGAACACACACACACACACACACACACACACACACACACACACACACACACACCTGGAACCAGCTCTCAGCGTTCCGCCTGGAGAACCTCAAGGACTCAACACTCTGTTTGGATGTACAGGAGCAGCAGCAGCTTGTTAAAGGGAGCTCAACCAAGACCAGATTATGATGCCTTCACACACACACACACACACACACACACACACACACCCTGCGCTCTGCTGCGTTCACTGACGCTCTGATTTATCGCCTCCCAGCAGTTTAAACTGTAAATGATGTGGAGTCTGATTTAAGCTCCATCCAGCTTTAGTTTCTGAGGGTGTCGGAACGTTTTATTGATCGTTTGTTTTATTGATTGATTTATTTAATTTCGACATCTTCTGAATATTTTCTAGACTTTTTCAGGATTTTGTTGATTTTGTGCCTTAAAATGCATTTTTTAAAGACTTTCTGAGAAAACGACAAACAGTTTCTGGACGTAGTTCTATGTCTGCTAGAACATCTGGAGAACCTCATGTTGGTGATGTTGGAGAAGAAGCTGCTGGACCTCAGAGGACAGAAAACATGTTCAACCAATCAGCGTCTGTCCTCTGTGAGTCCAACCAATCAGAACTGGCCTGCCAGAGGTTCTCCAGGGATGTTCTAGTGGTCAGAACCGGTAGCGTTAGAGTGTGAGTGTTACCTGAAGGTGCTGATGGATGAGTTCTAATCGTATTGATCCTCTGCAGCGCTGAACGAGCCCACCATTGATTACGGCTTCCAGAGGTTACAGAAGGTCATCCCCCGTCACCCCGGAGACCCTGAGCGGCTGCCGAAGGTAGGACCAGGGCTCTGTCCAAACACACAAGGCTGATTACTGTTTCCATCAGGCTGGTTCTGGTCGGCTGCTCTGATACCATCTGCTGCTGCTGTCTGTGTGTGTTCTGGATAAAACACTGCAGCTCTTCATTCACACAAACATTCGTTCCTGTTCTGACATCTGCAGGAACAAACCTGACAGATCCCTGAGATCCACCGAGTGTCGGACTCAGACCGTGTTGAACTCCGAGGTGTCTGACGTGTCTCGGTGCTGGTCCCGGTCCGGTTTGTTTTACTGTTAATGTGATGACGGCTTGGAGCCGTGGGTTAAAGTGAGTCTGAATGAAACAGTTGTTAGTGTCGGTTTCACACCTTCAGGCTGCAGAAGGTTTGTTTCTGGTTGAACTAACAGAAGTCAGAGTCCAGAAGTTTGAAGCTACAGCTGGAGTCTTTCTGCTGTTTGACGGCAGCTTGTTTGAAAAATAGAGTCTAAATAAATGAACACAACAGTTTGCATGAGTCTGACTGAGGTCTGACAACTTTTAATGACATGATGTTCAACCAGCAGACTGGACAGAGATACAGGAAGGAGCTCTACAGCCACCACCGGGTTCTTCCCTAACTCTGACCCATAAACCAGGCCGGTCAGGAGACGATCGTAAACCTGAGTTGTTCCACTGGTTGATTAAATGAACCGTCATGTTTCACCATTACAGTCATCGACCTGCAGGTCTGAGCAGTCTGAAGGGTTAAAGATACGGTCAGAAGGAGGAGAACTTAAAGCCCAGTAGAACATTCAGATTGTAGATCAGAACATCAAAACCTAATCAGAACCAGATCAGAACATCAGAACATCAGAACATCAGAACCAGGTCAGACCATCAGAACATCAGAACCAGGTCAGACCATCAGAACCAGGTCAGACCATCAGAACATCAGACCATCAGAACATCAGAACCAGGTCAGACCATCAGAACATCAGAACATCAGAACCAGGTCAGACCATCAGACCAGACCCATGCTAGCGGCGGCTAATGAAGAGCTCCAGTGTGTAGAGGGTTGTGATGACAGGCTGTTAGCTCCATGATGAAACGTCCACGTCTTCAATAATTCATCTGTAATGGTTTGATTCAATTACCCACGATGCCTTGTGCTCAGCATGTCGGCCACAGAGACTCTAATGAGTGGAAATAATCCGAATGTTTCAGACTGTGACAGACGTCTAGAGCAGCTTTCATGTTTCCAGAGGTTCTAATAGGTTCAGAACAGAACCAGGATCAGTCCACAGACCCCTGTCTGTCTGCTCTGATCCAGATCCAGATCCAGATCCAGAACGTTCCTGTCATCAGGACAGCAGGGAGACGGTCCTCAGTAGTGATGAGATTAAGGATGTGAAGCACAGATGAAGTATTAACCCGAACCCAAACCCCCTAACCCTAACATCTGAACGTAAACTAAACATGGACGACCAAAGATCCACAACCCGACCAAAGATCCACAACAAGACCAAAGATCCACAACCCCACCAAAGATCCACAACAAGACCAAAGATCCACAACAAGACCAAAGATCCACAACCCGACCGGCCCGTCTGAGTCCACATTAGAGCTGTTTCTATGGAAATGAACGGACCCAGCATTCATCATAGTTAACCGTCCGTCACACACAGCAACAGGAAAGAGCATTAAATTCTACAAACACACACATAGCAGAGATGATTGAATAAAAGGTAAACCGGTGTGTGTGTGTGTGTGTGTGTGTGTGTGTGTGTGTGTGTGTAAAGCCTATTGGCAAACAGGGAGGTTGAAACAGTCAAATCAGGTAATCAGCGAGTGCAGCCATGTGGCAAGAAAGGAGATTGGCGCACACACACACACACACACACACACACACACACACACACGGTTATCAGTGTGTGTTTTATCTGATTTATAAAGAAAAGCTTGTCTGTTGTCCTCCATCATGAAGTTAATGTGAATGTGTGTGTTTGGTTCAGAGCTGATCTCAGGTCTGTGTTACGGACGGTGCAGAGGCTCAGGCGCAGGCAAGGACACACGGCACACAGATTACAAAATAAAAGTGTTTATTGTAATAAACAGAACAGAAAATCACTGCAAAGCAGGAAACACAACTAACAAACCAAAAGCAAAACTAAAAGCGAGCTAATGCTGAAAACTAAAAGTAACAGAAAGCGAGCTGCAAAAAGGCGAGCTGAGAAACAAAACAGGAAACAGAAAGCGAGCTACAAAAACCAACGAGCTGATACAAAACGAAAAGCGAGCTACAAAAACCTATGAGCTGATAGCAACCAAGATACTGGGAAAACTGAGCCAAACGGGCTAATGCTAATGCTAGGCTACTGAACCTGAACGGAGAGAGGGGCACGACGGAGCAGGTGAGCGGAGCAGGTGGGAGCAAGGGCAGGCAGGCAGGCAGGCTGGGTGGTGGTGAGCTGAGGTCCGGGAGTGGGGGTGGCTGTCCACGACTGGAATCCTGGCGGCGGCTGGGTTTACAGGCAGAGTGGAGGTAGTGGTTGAGCTGGACCGGAGGAGGCACACATGGACGGCAAACGGGAAACCAACTGGAAGCGGAGAGGGAATAGCGTTAGCAAAGGCAATGGTGCAGAGCAAAGCAAGCAGGGCAGACGAACAAGAGCAGGGGTTGGCAACTGACTGAGGCAAAGCGACGGTCTGGCACCGAGGAGCATGTGGAGCGTGGTTTTAACAGGGAGAGGGTGAGCTGATAATCCAATCACACGTGTGCCTCCTCCGCTGATTGAGAGTGGCTGCACCTGCCGTGCTCCTCGCTGCCCACACCTTGCTCACGCCCACCTGGAAGAGAGAGAGGGAAAAAGGGAAGAGGGAAAAGGAGACTGCCACTCAGGCAGCAGAGGTGGAGGGCGTGACAGTACCCCCCCCTCTACGTGCACCTCCAGGTGCACGAATACTCCGGTCAGGTCTCCTCCGGTGGAACTCCCGGACGAGGGCAGGGTCCAGGATCTGACGTCTGGGTATCCAGGAACGTTCCTCCGGGCCGTATCCCTCCCAGTCCACAAGGTATTGGAGACCACGTCCCCGACGACGAACATCCAGCAGGCGGCGCACCGTGTATGCTGGGGCATTGTCCACCATCCTGGGTGGTGGAGGGGGACGGACAGGGGGGGCCAGAGCGCTCTCCTTCACAGGTTTAATCTGGGAGACATGAAATGTGGGATGGATCCTCATAGAGGAGGGCAACTTCAGGCGAACCGCACTGGGATTAATGATGCGCTCAATAACAAAAGGTCCCACGAACCGAGGCGCCAACTTTTTAGACTCCACCCGGAGAGGTAAGTCCTTGGCCCGGAGCCAAACTCTTTGGCCCGGGGAGTAGACAGGGGCAGGAGAACGGTGACGATTGGCTTGTCCCTCCATCCTCTGGGAAGCCCTTAATAACGAGGCCCTCGAGCGCTTCCAGATCTTTTCACACCTCTTGAGGAAAGCTTGAAGGGACGGGGTGGAAATTTCCTGTTCCTGGGAGGGGAACATGGGGGGCTGGTATCCCAGAGAACACTGAAATGGAGAAAGCCCAGTAGAAGCATTAGATAGGGAATTGTGCGCATACTCGACCCATGGGAGGAGGCTGCTCCAGGCGGAAGGGTTCTCCGAGGTCATGCATCTTAGGAAGGTTTCCAGTGATTGGTTGGTTCGCTCTGTCTGACCATTGGACTGCGGGTGAAAACCAGAGGTTAAACTGACAGTGGCCCCCAGAGCAGAGCAAAAATTCTTCCAAACCTCGGAAGTGAATTGTGGCCCTCGATCCGATACGACATCCGCTGGTATCCCATGGAGCCGGAAAACGTGGTTCACCAGTAGATCAGCCGTCTCCCTGGCTGAGGGCAATTTGTCTATGGGGACAAAATGGGCGGCTTTGGAGACCCGGTCAACAATGGTCAGAATGACAGTTTTACCTTGCGAGGGGGGAAGCCCAGTCACAAAATCCACAGCAATGTGGGACCACGGCCGGGGGGGAATAGGAAGAGGTTGAAGGAGTCCAGAACTAGGCCGATTGGACGTCTTGTTGGCGGCACAGACGGAACAGGCGGCCACAAACTCCTTGGCGTCCTTCTCCAAGGTTGGCCACCAGAATTTCTGCCGCAGGACCTCCACAGTGCGTGCAGTCCCAGGGTGACAGGTCAACCGTGAGGAATGCGCCCAGCACAGAACCTGAGAGCGAACCGGATCAGGAACAAACAAACGGTTAGTAGGACCGTTACCTGGGTCGGGGTGCTGTTCCTGGGCCCGGCGGACCGCGGACTCGATCTCCCAGGTGAGCGAAGCTACCACACAAGCTCCAGGCAGGATGGGCTCAGGCTCGTTTGGGGACTCCTGGGTGGAGAACTGACGGGACAAGGCGTCAGGCTTGACATTACGGGACCCTGGCCGATAGGTGATCGAGAAACTGAAGCGGCCGAAAAATAGCGTCCAGCGGGCCTGCCGGGCGTTCAGTCTCTTGGCCGATCGGATGTACTCCAGGTTCCGGTGGTCGGTCCAAACAATAAACGGCTGCTCAGCACCTTCTAGCCAGTGACGCCACTCCTCCAAGGCTAGCTTAACTGCTAACAGCTCCCGATTGCCCACATCGTAATTCCTCTCGGCTGGGGACAGTCGACGAGAGAAGAAGGCACAGGGGTGCAACTTGTTGTCGGCAGGGGAACGTTGCGACAACACCGCCCCCACTCCAATGTCCGAAGCGTCCACCTCCACAACGAACTGCAAGTGGGGATCAGGTTGTGTGAGGATGGGTGCGGAGGTGAAGCGGTGTTTGAGGGAGTGGAAGGCTTGATCCGCTTCAGGGGTCCATGAGAAGGTGCGCTTGACAGAAGTGAGTGAGGTGAGCGGGGCGGCAACCTTACTATAGTCGCGGATGAAGCGACGGTAGAAGTTGGCGAAACCAAGAAAGCGCTGCAGTTGTTTCCGATTTTCCGGAATGGGCCAGTCTTTAACTGCAGTCAGCTTCTGAGGATCCATCCTCACCTCTCCCGCAGAGATTATGTAGCCCAAGAAGGACACGGTAGGTACACTGAACTCACATTTCTCTGCCTTTACGAAGAGCCGGTTCTGAAGCAGCCTCTCCAGAACCTGACGGACATGACGGGTGTGCTCCTGGGCATCCCTTGAATAGATGAGGATGTCATCTAGGTACACGAACACAAAACGGTTGATCATGTCACGGAGTACATCATTGATGAGGTTCTGGAAGACAGCGGGTGCATTCGTGAGTCCAAAGGGCATGACCAGGTATTCAAAGTGTCCGAGCGGGGTGTTGAAAGCTGTCTTCCATTCGTCTCCCTCACGGACGCGGATCAGGTGGTAGGCGTTGCGGAGATCCAATTTGGTAAAAACGGTTGCTCCGTGCAGAGCAGAGAAAGCAGAGTTTATGAGTGGCAGGGGGTAGGTATTTTTCACGGTGATGTCATTGAGACCACGGAAGTCGATGCAGGGCCGAAGGGTCTTGTCCTTTTTGTCCACGAAGAAAAATCCTGCTCCCACAGGCGACGATGACGGACGGATGATGCCAGCAGCGAGGGAGTCTCGGATGTAGGTCTCCATGGCGGCCTGTTCAGGTCTGGAAAGGTTGTACAGACGACTAGTGGGTAAGGTGGCTCCGGGAATGAGTTCTATAGCGCAGTCGTATGGACGGTGGGGAGGCAAAGACAGTGCTTTTTCCTTGCTGAAAACAGGTGCGAGGTCATGGTACTCGGAAGGGACTAAATCCAGCTTGACCGGGGAGTCCGAGACAGGGCTGGCGGCATCAGCAGGGGTCAGGGCTGAGTGCAGACAGGTCTCATGGCAGCGTGGATCCCAGGATATCACCTCCTCCTTCCTCCAGTCAATGTGGGGATTGTGTGCCCGGAGCCAAGAGTATCCCAGGACCATGGGGGGACTGGAGTGATCTATTACGAAAAAGGTCGTCTTCTCCCGATGATTGCCGGCCAAAAACAAAGTGACAGGAACAGTTTTTTGCTGTACCTTGGCTAAGTGGAGTCCATTCAGGGCTCGGACCTCTAGGGGGGGCTCCAGGGACTCCAAAGGAATGCACATCTGCCGGGCTAGCTGAAGGTCCAGGAAGTTCTCCTCGGCACCAGAGTCGATGAAGGCTTGTACAGGTACGGACTGGGATTGCCAGCAGAGGAAGGCAGCAAGCTGCAGCCGATTTGGGGAAGACGACGATAGATGGCTCACCTGTATCTCCCCAGTTACTGGTGAGCCTGTCCTTTTACTGAGTGCTGGGGGCAGGCAGCGAGGTAGTGACCAGCCTTCCCACAGTACAAACAGGCATTGGCGTCCCACCTACGTTGCCTCTCCTGGACGGAAAACTGGTTGCGTCCCAGCTGCATGGGCTCAGGGTCTGGAACAGTTCGGGGCGAAGGTGGAGAACTCTGGCGAGTAGATGGAGGGGTCCGTGGAGACTCCGAGCGGAGGGTCCTCTCCCTTCGTCGCTCGCGGATGCGGTTGTCGATCCGAATGGCCAGGTCAATAATCTGGTCCAGGTTGCTCGTGTCATCCCGGGTGGCCAGCTCATCCTTTAAACCGTCCTGCAGTGCTGCGTAGAAGGCCCCTCGCAGAGCTGCATCGTTCCATCCACTCCCCGCTGCAGTAGTGCGAAACTCGATGGAGAAGTCTGCCACACTCCGGTTCCCTTGACGCATGGACAACAGACGGTGGCTGGCATCTCTTCCTTGCACCGGGTGGTTGAACACCTTCTTCATTTCGGTGGTGAAAGCGATGTAGGAGCCGCAGATCGCCTCCTGGCGTTCCCACACCGCAGTACCCCACTCTCTCGCTCGGCCTGACAAAAGACTAATCAGGAAGGCTACCCTGGCCCTATCAGAGGCGTAAGAGTGAGGTTGCAAGTCAAAGACTAATGAGACCTGGGTTAAAAATGACTGGCAAGAACCAATGTCACCATTATAGCGTTCAGGAACGGGCACGTGTGGTTCACGAGCTGACTGACTGACAAGGCTAGCATTAGCAGGGTCATTGCTAACTGGTGCAGCCATAGGCGTGGCAGCAGCAGGAGCCGAGTGAGCAGCTAGCGTGCTAATCTTCCCCGTGAGTTGGGAAACTTGATTAATCAGCGCATGGTTACTCTCCACTAGACTCTGTAACAGGGAATCATGCTGCCCGATAACTACACCCTGGTGAGCTATGGCTTGCTGCAGGTCTATCTCACTAAGGGCAGGACTAGTGCCGGTCTCGTTGCCTGCTGAGCTCATGTTGGCCAGACCGTACTGTTACGGACGGTGCAGAGGCTCAGGCGCAGGCAAGGACACACGGCACACAGATTACAAAATAAAAGTGTTTATTGTAATAAACAGAACAGAAAATCACTGCAAAGCAGGAAACACAACTAACAAACCAAAAGCAAAACTAAAAGCGAGCTAATGCTGAAAACTAAAAGTAACAGAAAGCGAGCTGCAAAAAGGCGAGCTGAGAAACAAAACAGGAAACAGAAAGCGAGCTACAAAAACCAACGAGCTGATACAAAACGAAAAGCGAGCTACAAAAACCTATGAGCTGATAGCAACCAAGATACTGGGAAAACTGAGCCAAACGGGCTAATGCTAATGCTAGGCTACTGAACCTGAACGGAGAGAGGGGCACGACGGAGCAGGTGAGCGGAGCAGGTGGGAGCAAGGGCAGGCAGGCAGGCAGGCTGGGTGGTGGTGAGCTGAGGTCCGGGAGTGGGGGTGGCTGTCCACGACTGGAATCCTGGCGGCGGCTGGGTTTACAGGCAGAGTGGAGGTAGTGGTTGAGCTGGACCGGAGGAGGCACACATGGACGGCAAACGGGAAACCAACTGGAAGCGGAGAGGGAATAGCGTTAGCAAAGGCAATGGTGCAGAGCAAAGCAAGCAGGGCAGACGAACAAGAGCAGAGGTTGGCAACTGACTGAGGCAAAGCGACGGTCTGGCACCGAGGAGCATGTGGAGCGTGGTTTTAACAGGGAGAGGGTGAGCTGATAATCCAATCACACGTGTGCCTCCTCCGCTGATTGAGAGTGGCTGCACCTGCCGTGCTCCTCGCTGCCCACACCTTGCTCACGCCCACCTGGAAGAGAGAGAGGGAAAAAGGGAAGAGGGAAAAGGAGACTGCCACTCAGGCAGCAGAGGTGGGGGGCGTGACAGTCTGTGGAGGTTCAGAGGAGGTTCAGTCAGACCAGCTGATCCTGAACAGTCTCAACTATCAGCTCTATCAAAGAGGAAGGTCTGAATCCTCATCCTAAAGTAGAGAGGGGGTCTGCCTCCAGAACCCAGACTGGGATCTGATTCCACAACAGAGGAGCTGATAACTGAAGGCTCTGCCTCCCATTCTACTTCTGGAAACTCTGGAACCACAAGTAAACCTGCAGTCTCAGAGAGAAGGGCTCTGTTGGGATGATCAGGTCCAATAAGGTCTCTAAGATACGATGGAGCTGCTCATTAACAGTTTATATGTTAGAAGAAGGATTTTAAAGTCTATCCTGGATTTTACAGCCAATGAAGAGAAGCTGATCCAGGAGAAACCTGATCTCTGGTCCTGGTTCCTGTCAGAACTCTGGCTGCAGCATTTTGGACCAGCTGGAGGTTTCTGAGAGAGTTACTGGGACATCCTGACAATAAGGTTACCAGATGCATGGACTAGTTTCTCAGCATCACTCTGGGACCAGATGTTCTGATCTTTACAGTATTCTAGATGAAAGAACGCCGTCCTACAGACTGGTTTAATGTGGAGGTTGAAGGACATCCTGATCAAAGATAACTCCAAGGTTTACAGTAGAGCTGGAGGCTGAGGCAGCGCCATCTAGAGGAACTATCTGGTTAGACAGAGTGTTTCTGAGGTGTTTAGGGCCAAATACAAAAACCTCAGTTAGTCTGAGTTTAATGTAGACAGTTCCAGGTCATCCAGGCCTTTATGTCCTTCAGACATGTTGGAGTTTGACCAGCTGGTTGGTTTCATTTGGCTTCATAGATAAATATAACTGGGTATCATCTGCATAACGATGGACGTTCATTCAGTGCTTCCTGATAATGTTTCCTAGAGGAAGCATGTACAGAGTGAATAGTACTGGTCCTAATACAGAACCCTGAGGAACTCCATCACTGACTCTAGTGTGGATGGAAGAATCATCATTAACATGAACAAACTGGACTCTGTCTGATAAATATGATTTAAACCACTTTAGTTCCTTTAATCCCAGTAACATGTTCCAGTCCTGGGTTCCATGGTGGTTAGGTGGTCAGCACCGTCGCTTCACAGCTAGAAGATCCTGGTTCACGTCCCGGCCTGGTTCTGGTCTTTCTGTGTGGAGTTCTGTTGTTCTCCCTGCTGGGTTCTCACCAGGTTCTCCAGCTCCTCCCAGTCCAGAGACCTGCTGAGGTTAATGGTGGTTCTAGACTGTGACTGGTTGTAGCCCTGTGATGGACTGTTACCTGTCCAGGTGAGGTCATCCTGGGTCGGCTGGGATAGACTCCAGCCCCCGTCCTGGTCCACAGTGAGGTCCAGCAGACCGTCCTCCCCTCCAGTCGGACTGGTTTAGATGAAAGTGGTTCCTTCAGTCTGATCTATTTCCTGTTTCATGTCCTGGTAATTACTCGTCATGTGTCGTCCATTAAGCCTCGTCTCCTGCTGCTGAGGCTGAACACACAATCTGAGCATCTGTGTGTGTGTGTGTGTGTGTGTGTGTGTGTGTGTGTGGGCTGAGAGGAATAATTGGTTTCCTCCTCGGCGATGACATCCCAACCTCCAGCTCTATCGCCGTGGTAACCCCACTGATGTGTGTGAGTGGGAGAGGTGCTTGTCATCCCGCTGCGTAACAATGAAACACTTGTAATAATCAGGCTTTCATTTGTCACCATAAACACTCAGTGTGTGTGTGTGTGTGTGTTACTGTGTGTGTGTGTGTTACTGTGTGTGTGTGTGTGTGTGTGTGTGTGTGTGTGTGTGTGAATAAATCTCTTCTCGCTGCGACACACTTGAGCGTCACTCTGTATAAACGAGCAGATTAAAGACGATCACAGGCTGAAAGCTACTTGACTGAAATGAGTTCACATTTCAGAGTGTGTGTGTGTGTGTGTGTGTGTGTGTGTGTGTGTGTGTGTGTGTGTGTGTGTGTGTGTGTGTGTGTGTGTGTGTGTGTGTGTGTGTGTGTGTTTGAAGCCGACGGTGTGTTAAACCGGTGGTAAATCACAGCTCTTAACATTTATTTGTGATCCAGGAAACGATGTTTGCACCTCAGTGAAAGGATGGAGAAATAAAGCTGCAGTGAAGATCAGAACCAGGAACATCTGAAACATTCAAGTGAAGAATAGAATCCAGAGAACATGAACAAAAACATAAATATAACAGCAAAACGTCCCAGAGGTTCTCAGACAGACGTTCTAACTCGTTCCTGTCTGAAGGCCTGAATCTGAAAGTGAACAGCTGCTGTTTCCAGAGCTGTTCCTTCACTCTGTGGACGAGCTGCAGACATGAGATGGAAACAGAAGATAAGAGATGAAGGGAAGAACAGTGGGACTGATGAAGGGATAAAGGAAGGAAGCAGGAGAAAAGGAAGGAAGCCGATTCACTGAAGGAAGAAAGAAATAAACGTATGTGAAGATAAAAGAGAGAAAGATCAGAGGAAGAAACGAGATCCAGCAAAAAGAAGCGTGGAAGAAAGAAGGACACAGATGGAAAAGGAAGAGGAGAGAGGGAAGGAAGGAAGGAAGGAAGGAAGGAAGGATGAGGAGGAAAGTAAAAGACATGAAGAAGGATGGACAGACGAGTGCAGAGCAGCAGGAGGAGGAAGGAGGAGGAAGGAGGAGGAGGCAGGGGGCGGGGTTAATTGAAAAGCTCCTGAAGAAGTTTGTAATGAAAAGCAGCAGATTAACGGAGAGAGTGTTTAATTAAGATAAAGACTAAATGAAGTATTGTTCTGCTGCTGCCTGATTACACACATACACACACACACACAGTAACACACACACACACACAGTAACACACACACACACACAGTAACACACACACACAGTAACACACACACACACACAGTAACACACACACACAGTAACACACACACACACACACACAGTAACACACACACACACACACACACACACACACAGTAACACACACATCACAGTAACACACACACATAACACACACACACACACACAGTAACACACACACACAGTAACACACACACACACACAGTAACACACACACACACACACAACACACACAGTAACACACACACACACACAGTAACACACAGTAACACACACACACACACACACAGTAACACACACACACACAGTAACACACACACACACACACACACACAGTAACACAGTAACACACACATCCATCTGTTTTATGTGTTTCAGCATTTTCACTCTGAAACACTCACTGAGGTGAAGTGATTCAATGTTGGAGACTCAGAGTGTGAGTCTGTTGTGTGTCTGTTGTGAGTCTGTTGTGTGTCTGTTGTGTGTCTGTTGTGTGTCTGTTGTGTGTCTGTTGTGTGTCTGTTGTGTGTCTGTTGTGAGTCTGTTGTGTGTCTGTTGTGTGTCTGTTGTGAGTCTGTTGTGTGTCTGTTGTGAGTCTGTTGTGTGTCTGTTGTGAGTCTGTTGTGAGTCTGTTGTGTGTCTGTTGTGTGTCTGTTGTGAGTCTGTTGTGTGTCTGTTGTGAGTCTGTTGTGTGTCTGTTGTGAGTCTGTTGTGTGTCTGTTGTGTGTCTGTTGTGAGTCTGTTGTGTGTCTGTTGTGAGTCTGTTGTGAGTCTGTTGTGTGTCTGTTGTGTGTCTGTTGTGTGTCTGTTGTGAGTCTGTTGTGTGTCTGTTGTGTGTCTGTTGTGTGTCTGTTGTGTGTCTGTTGTGAGTCTGTTGTGTGTCTGTTGTGAGTCTGTTGTGTGTCTGTTGTGAGTCTGTTGTGAGTCTGTTGTGTGTCTGTTGTGAGTCTGTTGTGTGTCTGTTGTGAGTCTGTTGTGTGTCTGTTGTGAGTCTGTTGTGTGTCTGTTGTGTGTCTGTTGTGAGTCTGTTGTGAGTCTGTTGTGTGTCTGTTGTGAGTCTGTTGTGAGTCTGTTGTGTGTCTGTTGTGAGTCTGTTGTGTGTCTGTTGTGAGTCTGTTGTGTGTCTGTTGTGAGTCTGTTGTGTGTCTGTTGTGAGTCTGTTGTGTGTCTGTTGTGAGTCTGTTGTGTGTCTGTTGTGAGTCTGTTGTGAGTCTGTTGTGAGTCTGTTGTGAGTCTGTTGTGTGTCTGTTGTGAGTCTGTTGTGAGTCTCAGTGAACCTGTGTTTTCAGACTGACCAGGACCAGGTTCCTGTTGGTCCATCTGATCTGATCTGATGTGATCTGATGTGATCTGATGTGATCTGATGTGATCTGATCTGATGTGATCTGATGTGATCTGATGTGATCTGATGTGATCTGATCTGATGTGATCTGATGTGATCTGATGTGATCTGAGACTTTCCATCTTCCAGGCTGTGAAACTATAAATGTGACGTCGGGTTCAGTCCAACATTAATAACCTGAGACAGCTGAAGACAAAGTGATCGACCCTCTGAGGTTCTGACTGACCCTGCTGCTCTGTTTCAGGAGGTTCTGCTGAAGCGAGCCGCTGACCTGGTGGAGGCGCTCTATGGGATGCCCCATAACAACCAGGTAAGCTGCTCACCTGAGCACACGCTTCAGTCTGGCTCAGTGAGAACCTGAGAGACTGAAGGTCCTGCAGGTTCTTCTGGTGTTCACACAGTAACAGACAGAAAACAGGAGAAACAGGTGGAACCGACCCAAGAAAACCCCAAAACCACATCAGTGAAGACGTTCAGAGTCAAAGAGAACCAGATTCTAGTTCTACAAGAACCTCAAAGACTCTGACGTGTTCGAAAAACTCCTCAGGCTGTTGTTTTTATTCCTTAATCTGCCTCGTTCAAATAAATGAAGCTTTAGGCTACCAGGCTAACATGTTAGCAGGCTAACTAGTTATCAGGCTAATATGTTAGCAGGCTAACTAGCTACCAGGCTAACATGTTAGCAGGCTAACTAGCCACTAGGCTAACATGTTAGCAGGCTAACTAGCTACCAGGCTAACATGTTAGCAGGCTAACTAGCCACTAGGCTAACATGTTAGCAGGCTAACTAGCTACCAGGCTAGAAGCTGTTTGGCTGTCTGGCTTTGCTGATCTAATTGTGTAGCTGTGTCATGAAGATGATGCTAGTTTACGTAGCCAGATGCTAACTGTGCAGAACGTGTCCACCGTGGTTCGTACACATTTTAACTAAAGATTTCACAATCTGGCTCTGCACCTGCAGGACGACCCCCTCACTTATTACCCATCATGCATCACTGTTTTTGCTCACTAAAGCTTCATAAAACTGGACAGTAAAACTAATAAAATGCATTTCCCAGCGTTGACCACCAGGGGGCGGAGTCTAAACAAATTAACAGTTATTCAATCAGCAAAAACAGGAAGCGTCGTTTTTATTCTGTCAGTAAATAAAATCTACAGACTGTTCACATCAAAAACTACAGAAGCTAAAGCAGCAGCAGGATGAAGCTCATCTTCATCTTCACCTTCTTCATCTTCATCTTCACCTTCTTCATCTTCATCTTCACCTTCCTCATCCTCCTCTTCCTCCAGGTTTATGAGTCACAGTCTCCTGAAACAGTGAAACACTGACGGAGCTCTTTATATTCCTCCGACCGACTCTCTCCGACACGCTTCTCAACCGCGACTTAATCACACACACACACACACACACACACACACACACACACACACACACACACACACACACACACACACACACACACACACACACACTCCTGCAGGTCTATTGAAATGAGAGCGTAACCTTGAACAGAGCACAGAGGTTGTAAACGAATGTAAATCCAACTGTAGTCACAATAATAATCACACAGTGTGTGTGTGTGTGTGTGTGTGTGTGTGTGTGTGTGTGTGTGTGTTTCACATGTTGGTGTGTCATGTATGCACAAACCAACAAAGTGAACATGTGTGTTTTTAATGTTTAAATAAAGTGAGCTGCCTTCAGGTCAGAGTGCCACCTGGAGATCAATCAGGTTGATCAGATCAATCAGAAGTATTGATTGCAGATCACAATGATCAATAACAGTTGAGGTGAAACCAGGCAGAAAACAGAATAAAGTTGAGACAAACGGCAATCAGTATGAGATCAGTGACGATCAATAGCGATCAATAATCAGACTGAATAATAAAATAAATGTGGATCCAGTCAAAGAAAACTGAGATTAAAAACCTGAAACTAACAAAATGAAAGAAAAGAAAACCTGGAATAAAACACAAGATTAACTCTGGATTAAGACATTCATTCATTCATTCATTCATTCATTCATTCATTCATTCATTCAATCTTTATTAAGGACACAAGTGCAGACACTTGATCCATAGTTAAAAATAAATTTAAAAGAAAAATTAAGATATACAGTATATAAAGGAGAGAAACAAAGAGACATCTTAGTCATATAAAAACACATCTACACAAGGGTCATATTCATAGTATGTAGACACGAGCGCCACAGGTGAATCTCACAGAGCTAACCTCTAAACAAACCAAAGACCGTATGATAACATTAGAAGAATTATCAAGTCGACATATGAATTTATAAAAACAATGACGTAGTGCAGCAGGACAAGAGCGCACACCACAGTCAGCAAACATGTGACTGGCACTACAGTGTCTGGGCATCTTCAGCAGCAGCCTCATGGAGTCGTTGTCAGCTACTGTGAGCCTCTGTAGGCTGGACTTTTTGTAGTTTCGCCACAATTGTGCCGTGTACAGAGGAGAGCAAAAGGACTGAAACAGCTTGATTTTGACATTCACAGAGCACATACTGAACTTTCTAACTAGCATATTAGATTGTCCATACAGCTGACACACCTGTCTGTGCATATCCCTGTCATCAGAGAGGTCACTGCAGATATAATGACCAAGGTACTTGATCTCACTGGTAAAATTAAGAACATTGCCACACAGTGTAAACTCTGGGAATTTTACGTTCTTGTCATCTTTTGTTCTAACAATCATTATAAGGCTTTTTGTTGCATTATATTTAATATCATTTTCAAGGCCATACTGGGTACAGATATGCAGAAGCTGCTGAAGTCCTGCACTGTATGGACAGAACACAACCAAATCGTCTGCATACATCAGATGATTCACTACAGAACCTCCAACAGCACAGCCAGTGTTGCAGTTATGAAGCTGCAGAGACAGATCATCCATATAAATGTTGAACAGCAGGGGGGACAAAATTCCGCCCTGCCGGACCCCATTGCTGACCCTGAAGGAGTTGGACACTGACTCTCCCCATTTCACCTGCATGGTCTGCTGAGAGGACCAAAATGTAAGGATTCTAATGAGGTAGCCAGGAACACCTCTGTTCGACAGCTTATTGAATAACTTCTCATGGCTTATTCGATCAAATGCTTTGGAAGCGTCAATGAAACATAAAAACATAGTCGACCCCTGACAATGATATTTATCCAACATTTCTTTTAGAGCAAAGATGCATGTATCAGTACTGTGCTCAAGTTTAAAACCAAACTGGTTGGCGGCAGTATACAGATAGGGTTCAAGTCGGTTGAGGATGACTCTTTCGAGCCCTTTAGAGATGGTACTAGCTAAGGCTATGGGTCGATAGTTTTCCATGCTACTTAGTTTCTTTGATTTATCTTTAATCACTGGGACAAGTAAAACAGACAGTAATGTCTCAGGCAAAGAGCCATGTATCATGAAACCAGTAAAACAGATGGCCAGCAAGGGATACAGTTTTTAGCTAGCAAAAATGAGATGTTCTGATGTGATTTTATCAAGACCACATGATTTATTTCGCTTCAGTCTTGAGACTGCATCAAACACTTCTTGAGGAGTTATTATAGCTCCTTCATCAAACTCTAAAGCTTCAGCCATAGCTAAGTTACTCTTTATACAATTAAACAGCTTAGAGAAATAATTCTGCCAGAGAAGACAGATATTATCAGAGCCAAATGTCCCATCAATGTTAGAAGGAAGAGAGGCTCTGCAGTTGTTTAACTTTCTTATCTCTTTCCAAAAATCATTGTAGTTATTGTTTTGCAGTTTGCTTGCCAGGGATTCTGCTCTTAACCGATTCTCATTTCTACTGATGTATCTCAGAGCGTATTTATATTTGGCATTAGCACGTTTTTTCCTTTCAAACAGTGGGACATTTCTATGTTTACCATCCTCAGCCCAAGACAAATAGAACTACACGAATTTAATCCAGGTTAGTCCAGGTTAATCCAGGTTTGAGTCCAGGTTAATCCAGGATTGAGTCCAGGTTAATCCAGGTTTGAGACCAGGTTAGTCCAGGTTAATCCAGGATTAAATCCAGGTTAATCCAGGTTTGAGTCCAGGTTAATCCAGGTTTGAGTCCAGGTTAATCCAGGTTTAAATCCAGGTTAATCCAGGATTGAGTCCAGGTTAATCCAGGTTTGAGTCCAGGTTAATCCTGGTTTAAATCCAGGTTAATCCAGGTTTGAGTCCAGGTTAATCCAGGTTTGAGTCTAGGTTTGAGACCAGGTTAATCCAGGTTTAAATCCAGGTTTGAGTCCAGGTTAGTCCAGGTTAAACCAGGTTAATCCAGGTTTGAGTCCAGGTTAATCCAGGATTAAATCCAGGTTAATCCAGGTTTGAGTCCAGGTTAATCCAGGTTAATCCAGGATTAAATCCAGGTTAATCCAGGTTTGAGACCAGGTTAGTCCAGGTTAATCCAGATTTTAATCCAGGTTAATCCACGTTTGAATCCAGGTTTGAGTCCAGGTTAATCCAGGTTTGAGTCCAGGTTTGAGACCAGGTTAATCCAGGTTTAAATCCAGGTTTGAGTCCAGGTTAGTCCAGGTTAAACCAGGTTAATCCAGGTTTAAATCCAGGTTTGAGTCCAGGTTAGTCCAGGTTAATCAGGTTAATCCAGGTTTAAATCCAGGTTAGAGTCCAGGTTAATCCAGGTTTGAGTCCAGGTTAATCCAGGTTAATCCAGGTTTGTCTGTTGTTTCTGCAGGAGATCATCCTGAAGCGAGCGGCCGACATCGCCGAGGCGCTCTACAGCGTTCCCAGGAACCACAACCAGATCCCATCGCTAGGCAACAGCACCTCCCACGGCATGATGGGAGTCAACTCCTTCAGCGGACAGCTGGCCGTCAACGTCTCCGAGACAACGCAAGGTACTGCAGTAACAGTATTACAGCAGAACACTTCTGTAGTAGTAGTACGACTGCAGTACTGAAAGGTACTTAGGTAGTACTCCTGTAGCAGTGGCAGCTGGTTACTGCAGTAGTACTAATAGTACCTGCTCTCTCCCAGTTGGTTACAGCCGGAACACCAGCAGCGTGTCGCCGCGGGGATACGTACCAAGCTCCACCCCCCAACAGAGTAACTACGGCAACACCGTCAGCAACAGCATGAACGGATACGGCAACGCAGGCATGACCAACCTGGGAGTGGCAACATCACCGGGTTTCCTCAACGGTTCCACCGCCAACTCACCCTACGGCAGTAAGTATCAAGGTAAATACTCTCAGTACTACCACTACTATTAATGTGACCGTGCTGCTGCCCTCTTGGCCAGGTCTCCCTTGTAAAGGAGATCTCTGATCTCAATAAGACTAACCTGGTTAAATAAAGGCTAAATAAAAATAAAAAAAATACTACCATCCATACTACTTGTACTAATAGTACAAATACTGCTACGAATACTATATAATATATAAGTAGCTGTATTGGCAGTATAAATACTACTACCAGTACTGGCACTACTACTATTAAAACTACATATATTACTCCTACTGCTTTTACCAGTACCACTACCAACAATACTACCATTACTGCTAGCAATACTGTGATCAATACCACTGCCTTTACTACTGCTAGTACTACAGATACCATCAACCAACACTACCAGTACTACTATCAACACTACAAACAGTGTCAGTACTCTCACTACTACCGATACTACCAATACTACTAAAGCTTTTACCAGTACTACCAATGTTACCATCACTCCCAGTACTGCACAGTACAGTAACTGGTTGAAGTGATACTCTGAGTACTTCCAGTATTGTAGTAACTGGCTGAAGTGATATTTCCAGTGCTCCCAGTTTGTGACCAGTGTCTGTGTGTTCCAGTTGTTCCGTCCAGTCCCACCATGGCCGTGTCCAACTGTAACTCCTCCCACGGCGTGTTTTCCTTCTCGGCCGCCGTCAAACAGAAGAGCGCCTTCGCTCCCGTCGTCCGGCCGCCGGCGTCTCCTCCTCCTCCGACCTGCTCCAACAACAGCAATGGACTGCAAGGTATCACCTTCATCACTGCTCCTCATCACTGCTCCTTCATCACTGCTCCTCCTCACTGTATCTTTCATCACTGCTCCTCCTTATCACTGTATCCTTCATCACTGCTCCTCATCACTGCTCCTTCATCACTGCTCCTCCTCACTGTATCTTTCATCACTGCTCCTCCTTATCACTGTATCTTTCATCACTGCTCCTCATCACTGCTCCTCATCACTGTATCTTTCATCACTGCTCCTCCTTATCACTGTATCCTTCATCACTGCTCCTCATCACTGTATCCTTCATCACTGCTCCTCCTCATCACTGTATCCTTCATCACTGCTCCTCATCACTGCTCCTCACCATTGCATCCTTCATCACTGCTCTTCCTTATCACTGCTCCTCATCATTGCTTCTCATCACTGTATCCTTCATCACTGCTCCTCATCACTGCTCCTCATCATTGCTTCTCATCACTGTATCCTTCATCACTGCTCCTCATCACTGCTCCTCATCATTGCTTCTCATCACTGTATCCTTCATCACTGCTCCTCATCACTGCTCCTCATCATTGCTTCTCATCACTGTATCCTTCATCACTGCTCCTCATCACTGCATCCTTCATCATTGCTCTTCCTTATCACTGTATCCTTCATCACTGCTCCTCATCACTGTATCCTTCATCACTGCTCCTCATCACTGCTCCTCATCACTGTATCTTTCATCACTGCTCCTCCTCATCACTGTATCCTTCATCACT
>JAMOIN010001808.1:19323-46027 GCA_024666655.1 Dascyllus trimaculatus | reverse complement strand
GAAGGAGACTAGTGAGGGAGGCCACCAAGACCCCTATGACTCCTCTGAAGGAGTTAGAAGAAGGAGACTAGTGAGGGAGGACACCAAGACTCCTATGACTCCTCTGAAGGAGTTAGAAGAAGGAGACTAGTGAGGGAGGACACCAAGACTCCTATGACTCCTCTGAAGGAGTTGAAGAAGGAGACTAGTGAGGGAGGACACCAAGACTCCTATGACTCCTCTGAAGGAGTTAGAAGAAGGAGACTAGTGAGGGAGGACACCAAGACTCCTATGACTCCTCTGAAGGAGTTAGAAGAAGGAGACTAGTGAGGGAGGCCACCAAGACTCCTATGACTCCTCTGAAGGAGTTAGAAGAAGGAGACTAGTGAGGGAGGACACCAAGACTCCTATGACTCCTCTGAAGGAGTTACTAGAAGGAGACTAGTGAGGGAGGACACAAGACTCCTATGACTCCTCTGAAGGAGTTAGAAGAAGGAGACTAGTGAGGGAGGACACCAAGACTCCTATGACTCCTCTGAAGGAGTTAGAAGAAGGAGACTAGTGAGGGAGGCCACCAAGACTCCTATGACTCCTCTGAAGGAGTTAGAAGAAGGAGACTAGTGAGGGAGGCCACCAAGACTCCTATGACTCCTCTGAAGGAGTTAGAAGAAGGAGACTAGTGAGGGAGAACACCAAGACTCATATGACTCCTCTGAAGGAGTTAGAAGAAGGAGACTAGTGAGGGAGGACACCAAGACTCCTATGACTCCTCTGAAGGAGTTAGAAGAAGGAGACTAGTGAGGGAGGCCACCAAGACACCTATGACTCCTCTGAAGGAGTTAGAAGAAGGAGACTAGTGAGGGAGGCCACCAAGACTCCAGAGTCTGGCTCTACTTCAAGCCTTATTTTATTAGAGATTCTTGTTTTCTGATGGAAACAAACTGAATGATCACATGAATCAGTTCAAACTGGAGGAGCTGAGATTCAACAGCAGCTCATGTGTTTTACACTGGAACAGACACACAGTCAGAGCTGAGTGTGTGTGTGTGTGTGTGTGTGTGTGTGTGTGTGTGTGTGTGTGTGTGTGTGTGAATAGTGAATAGGCTGCAGTGTGTTTGGTTCTCATACAGAGACTTCATTGACATCTGCGCAGTCACAGCTGTTTATTTACCCCCCCACCCCCCCACCCCCCCTCCGCCACCACACATTAAAACAGATGGACTATTATTAGCTTGCAGTCCTCTATCAGGTCCTCAGAGGACAGTCAGGTGACAGGAAGTGGAGGCCCGCTCTCAGCCAGCAGAAACAGTCAGAGACTCTGTGAGTCCTGGAAGAGGGCCCTGGAAGGTTTCTGAATGAGTGTAGAGGTCCTGGAGTGAACTTTAGGCATCGTTGAAGAGTTTGAACTGAGCTCATGTGGAATCCAGACTCTGAAGCTTCATCTGGTCTTAAATCATTTTATTTTGGTCTTCTGTTTGGAGAACTGATCTTTCAGAACCATGTGCCCAACAGAACCTTCAGGAAGCACCAGGAAAAGTCCAGAAGGTCCTGGACCAAAGTCCTTGAAAAGGTTCCAAGAGTCCTTGAATATCTGCTAACAACCTGTAGGTTAACTCACCTGTACAGAGCTGAGGTCACAACACAGAGGGAACCAACTACAGCATCATCATTTTAAACTGTTTCAGTGGAAAATAAACCCAAACGTTCCAGCTGGAGTCATGACATCACAGCATGAGTCGTTCTTCATCTGAACCAATCAGAAAGCAGCGTTACAGCGTCCATGTTTACCCGCAGAAAGGTTTTAGACATTCATCATGTGACATCACACCACCAACAATCACACAGAGACACAGACAGAGAGTTCATTCATGCAGCCCAGAACACTGAACACTGACTGTCACGAGGCTCACACACACAAACACACACACACACACACACACACACACACACACACACACACACACACACACACACACACAAACACACACACACAAACACACACACACACACACTGAGGATGCGACACATAAGTGTGTAACTGACTGAGTGTTTCACTGCAGCTCTAACAGGAAGAGCTGAACCTGACCAGGACGTCTGCTGGCCTCAGCTTCCCTCCTCATCCTCTCCTGCTGCTGTATTTCACTAACACCAGTGTTTCTCCTGCAGAAGCTCCGGTCCGGTCCGACTCGGCCCTCCAGACTTCTTCTTCACCATCACCGCCGTCACTGATGACATCATCCAGGACAGCCGACCCCGACTCGCCGCCTCGTAACCACATCACGGTTGCCAAGAAGCAGCAGTGGGCGCGGCAGGGCTCTTTAGCTCCGCCCTCCTCCCTGCCAGTGATATCCCAGGATGCACCTGGGCAGGTGTGGAGCCAGAGACCAGCACAGCAGCAGGTCCCGGACCGTCAGGTGGGCTGAGTTTCAGTGGTTCATCCTCTGCTGCAGCGTCGTCCTGGTCCTGGTCTGCTGAAGCCTCTGAGTTGGACGGTGGTTTTAGGGACGCTGAATCCATTCATGACTTTTATAAAGATTAAAAATGGTTGTTAGAACCAAAAGGCTCCATCTGAACTCCTGGGTCTGAATCTAATGACAGCTCAGAGGTTTGTTCTAGGTTATTTATGTGTTTGGTTCACCAGAGCTGGGTTCCTAAGAGGTCAGAGCTCGCTGGTGTGAATGTTGAGGAGGAATAGCTGAATAAAGCAGTGAAGCAGAAACTAGGGGAGGACTGAGTCTGTCATCAGAAGTACAGGTGGACATACGAAGGACTGAAGAGCCAAAGAGCCAAAGAGCCTCCCTCTAGTTCAGTTCCTGCTTTAGCCTGGATCTTTACCAGACTCCTGACCTGGTCCTTGTTGTCCTGCTGACCCTCGATGTCTCTGCTTGTTGTTTCCAGTATGGAGACCGGATCAGCTCAGCCTGTGCTTCCATCAGTGCAGCCCAGCAGGAGACTGAAGCTCCGTCCGCCTCCAGCACCAAGCTGTCGGGCCAGCGGGCCTACCTCCAGAGCCTGGACCGCAGCAGCCGGGCCTGGGTGCTGTCTTCAGGAAAGGCCCAGGACGAAGTGTTCGGTCCTCAGGAGGACAGCGGCAGCAACATCTGGTACAACCCCATCCCCGAGGAGGACGACGCCGCCGCACCTCGCAGGGATGAGGACGTCTGGAGGAGGAGGGACGACCAGGAAGAGGCGGGGCCCGGACACACGGGGGCGGGGTCTGGAGATGTGTGGGCGGGGCCTGCAGACGGGTCTCTGGAGGTCGACAATCCAAGTGTCAGCCACCATGTTGATGACATCAGAGCAGAATGTCCAGGTAAAAAGTCCACCTGCTGTCTCCTTCTGTGGTCCTGTCAGACTGCCGTCCAAATGACAGAAGAGAAACAGGAACATTACAAAGATGAGACAAAACAGCCTCAAAGAGACACAAAGAAGCAGAACATAAAGTAAAACACTGAGACAGAATCACAGAAAGGAGACAAAGTGTTTACCACAGAGACTAAATGACCACAAAGACAGAAATGAGACACGAAACTAAACTAAACTGTTGTCATGGACGGCAGAGAACTTCCTACAGCTCAACAGGACAAAACAGAGCTTTTAGTTTTTGGTCCTGAAGCCAGAGAGAGAAACTTAAACCAGACTACAGGATTTTAAGTCGTCACAATGCCTGAGGAACTTGGGCGTCATGTTTGACTCTGAGCTTAGTCTTGTTGGATGGAGGGGGTCTTCCTGGAGACCCCTCAGTCCCAGTGGACCGGGGGGCTCTGCACCATGTGTGGACTCTACTCTGGTCTTTCTGGGTCAGGCTCTCTGTGGTGGCGGCTCCCTGTGGGCTGTGATCCCTCTCAGTGTGGAGGAGCTCCCCAGAGGTGGTGTGGTCCTCACAGGGTTCCTCAGTGCCCCCCATGTCACCAAGCTCAGAGCTACTGTAGTGTTTGTGTGTGTGTGTGAGTGTGTGTGAGTGTGTGTGTGTTTTTATTTTGGGAAGCACTTTGGGTTACATTTTTTATTGTATGAAAAGTGATATATAAATAAAGTCTGACTGATTGATTGATGTGATCACCTTCATCTCCCCCACAGACTCCCCTCCCTCTGAATCTAGCCCCGCCTCCCAGAAGAAGGGAGGCGTGTCTGGCAGTGTGATTGACAGGCTGAGGTCTCCAGGTACGGTGAGGAAACTCTCCATGAAGATGAAGAAGCTTCCTGAGCTGCGACGGAAACTCAGCCTCCGCTCATCCTCTCGCACTCATCGCCATGGAAACGATGGCAGAGGGGGCGGGGATGAGGCGACCAATAAGAGTGTGGCGCTGTCCAATCAGAACGTGATCAGCAGATATCACCTGGACAGCTCCGCCCCTCCAGCCCGACCACTGCAGCGATCGTCCAGAGGACGCTCGGCCAGTAAAGGAGGTACGTTTAATTTATTCACAGGAGGAAGTGTGTGATTGAAACTAAAACCTAAAGACATTCAGTCTGTGAAGATGAAACACAAAGAATCATTCAGTCATTCAGTCCTTGAACGCATCGTAAGTCCATCTGGAGAAGGAACCAAATCTGACCTCAAAGTCCTTCAAATGAGATCACTTTATTCTACTCATCTCAAAAACAGCCACAAAACAAAACTTTTCCTTCTTCTGTACAAACCCAGAACCTTCCTCCTGGTTCTGATCCAGTAGAACCCAAACCTTCTTCCTGGTTCTGGTTCTATAGAACTAGAACCTCCTCCTCCTGGTTTTGATCCTGTAGAACCAGAACCTTCTTCCTGGTTCTGATCCAGTAGAACCACAACCTTCTTCCTGGTTCTGGTTCTATAGAACTAGAACCTTCCTCCTCCTGGTTCTGGATTGCATGGTGGAACATCTACTAGCTGGAGATACATCCAGCATGGTGGAACATCTAGTAGCTGGAGATACATCCAGCATGGAGGAACATCTAGTAGCTGGAGATACATCCAGCATGGAGGAACATCTAGTAGCTGGAGATACATCCAGCATGGAGGAACATCTAGTAGCTGGAGATACATCCAGCATGGAGGAACATCTAGTAGCTGGAGATACATCCAGCATGGTGGAACATCTAGTAGCTGGAGATACATCCAGCATGGAGGAACATCCTAGTAGCTGGAGATACATCCAGCATGGAGGAACATCTAGTAGCTGGAGATACATCCAGCATGGAGGAACATCTAGCAGCTGGAGATACATCCAGCATGGAGGAACATCTAGTAGCTGGAGATGCATCCAGCATGGAGGAACATCTAGTAGCTGGAGATACATCCAGCATGGAGGAACATCTAGTAGCTGGAGATACATCCAGCATGGAGGAACATCTAGTAGCTGGAGATACATCCAGCATGGAGGAACATCTAGTAGCTGGAGATACATCCAGCATGGAGGAACATCTAGTAGCTGGAGATACATCCAGCATGGAGGAACATCTAGCAGCTGGAGATACATCCAGCATGGAGGAACATCTAGTAGCTGGAGATACATCCAGCATGGAGGAACATCTTCCTACAGCTGATGGAACATGGAGATAGATCACATCTACAGGATGAGGAGATATCTGTTCCAGTGATGACAACAACTGCTGACATGTTGATTCCAGGTCTTTTATCGTTTGTGTTTCAGGGTATCTCAGTGATGGCGACTCCCCTGAGTTGTTGCCACGGCAACAGGCTCCTCAGCCCCCCCAGGAGGCGGCCTGTGACGTCACCTCGTTCCGGCTGTACGTCGGTTCCGACCCGCCACGATGCAGCCAGAGAGTGACGGGTTTACTGACCGTCCACCTGCTGGGCCTGGAGGAGATGAAGAGCAGCAGGTACGACTCACCTGGAAACACCTGGAAACTCTGGGCTTTCCAGGATAATCAGAACAGTCAGATCACAGCAGCATCCAGTGGACATCAGAGGAACTGCAGCTGTGCATGCTGAGGCTGTGATTGGCCGACCAGATGTAAACACACAGATACATGAGGATACACCTGCAGCTGTTTTTGAGAAGTTTTCATGCACTGATAAAATGGTGAACTCCTTCCACATAGAGCAGCGCTGTGAGAATTAGCCAATCACAGAGCCTCAGTTACTGTGCAGCTGCTGATTGGCTGTCAGAGGTTAGTACCTGTTCGATCCTTCTCTGATTGGGTGTCTCTCTCTGCAGGTCGGAGGGCAGTAAGGAGGTGTTCCTGGCCATCCAAGTGGATGGCGTGACCAGGGCGAGGACCGCCCTCCTGACGCTGAGAGGCTCCGCCCTCTCCTTAAACCACACCTTCCACCTGGAGCTGGAACGAGCCCGGCAGCTCCGCATCGTGATCCTGACACCAGGTACTGCTGCCGAGGCCCGGTTCAGCCTGACGTTACAACTGAACAGGAGGCAAATAAACCCAGTGAGACACAAAGACGACGGCAGACAGCCTGTCAGACCGACGTTAAATAAAAATACCGTCAGTCAGCAGGTCTGATGTCACGCTTCCAAAGCTACAGAACCTTCAGAACCAGCTGAAAGTCACGCTAGCTCTGCAGAGAAGACACAAAACAAACATAAAGGTCATGAAGCTGGTTCTCATCAGGAGCACTGGAAGCTACACGTTAGCTGTGCTGCTGTTTAACTCTGAAGCAAGTATTCTACATTTGACAGCAGTATGTTTCCTGAAGGTTCCAGTTTGCAGGGAGTGCTGTCAGTAGTACTGCTGCTAGTACTCCTGATATTACTGCAGGTACCACCAGAAACATCTGTCAACCAGCAGGAGTCTGACTCTGTAGCGCCACCGTCAGGACAGACTTTACTTGTTGTGTTTGTTCCTGCTGGTTCCAACATCCTGGTCTGATTCTCTAAACTCTGATGCTCCTAAACCTCTGATCAGTTTGACTGAACAGATCCTTTGCTCTCTTGTGCAGCAGGTCCACCAGCACCAGGACCTGGAAAACCAGCAGCGGACTACAGCCACCCTTCAGGCGGTCCAACCAGGAACAGAGTCTGCTGTCTGGGTGGAGTCTCCATCCCGCCGCTCTTCAAAGGTTCCTAACTCCAAACTAACTCAGCATCTTTGTTTAAATGTGTGGATGATGGTGGTTAGAACCAGATTCTGCTGGGTTCTGTTCCAGGGAGCCGCAGTCAGCAGCTCTGTGTGAAGCTGGAACCCAGAGGACTCCTGTACGTCAAACTGTCTCTGCAGGAAAAGTGGGACACTCAGGTACTCAGAAATAGTGCGTCCTTAGAGTTCTGGTCGGGTTCTAACAGTGAAATGAGTTGTTCATGTTCTGTCTGCAGCCCAGCGGGGATTCTTCTACACCTGCCAATGTGTTTGGGGTGGAACTGCACCACCTGGTGGAGAAAGAAGGATCTGTGTCTCCGGTACCCCTGCTGATCCAGAAGACTGTGGCAGAGATAGAACGGCGAGGCCTGAAGGTTGGCTTCAGCTGGAACCGACACACCAGCAGCTGACATGCAAACATCATGCTAACACCATGCTAACACCATGCTAACATCATGCTAACATCATGCTAATGTAAGTGTGTGTGTGTGTCAGGGGGTGGGTCTGTACAGACTGTGTGGTTCTGCTGCCGTGAAGAAGGAGCTCCGGGATTGGTTCGAGAGGAACAGTTCAGCGGTGTGTCTGTCTGAGGACCTCTACCCTGACATCAACGTCATCACAGGTTAGTGAGCACAGTCGAGGAACCTGAAGAACCTGGTCCTTAAAATCCTGACCCAAATGACCTGGACCTGACTCAAAGAACCTTGACCTGACCTAAAGAACTTGTAGCTACAGGGTGAGATCTGAGCCTGAATGTGGACCTGAACCTTGGTGCAGACCTGGACCTAAAGAATCTGACTAAAGAACTTGTAGCTACAGGGTGAGCTCTGAATCTTAATGTGCAGCTGAACTTTGATGTGTTTGCTCTGCCTGACCTGGTTCTGTCTCTTCAGGTATCCTGAAGGACTACCTGCGGGAGCTGCCGTCCCCCCTCATCACTAGAACTCTGTATCAGGTGGTCCGAGAGGCCATGAAGCTACGACCTCCACCTGCAGCACCTGCAGCACTGGACCCCCAACTGTCCCGGAGCACCGTAGAGTTGCTGTGCTGCCTGCCGCCTCCAGAGAGGGTACTATTACTGTACTGATACAGTACTACTACTGCAGTACTGCAACTACTATTATAGTGTGACTACTACTATTGCAGTGCTACTATTATAGACCTACTAGTAGTAATACTGTAGGCGGCTGTGGCTCAGATGGTAGAGCGGATTGTTCACTGATCACAGGGTTGGCGGTTCGATCCCCGGCCCCTCCGCATGCCGAAGTGTCCTTGGACAAGACCCTGAACCTTGGGTTGCCCCCAGTAGCGGCACCTTGCATGGAAGTCTGCTTCCACTGGTGTGTGAATGAGTGAATGGGAAACACACCGTAAAGCGCTCTGAGTCCCACTAAGGTTTACTACATAAGTGCACACCATTTACCATTGATGGTAGTACTACAGTACTGCAGTACTAGTCGGTTAACTGTCTGTCCCAGTGCAGTCTGTTGCTCTGTACTTTAGTCCTGTAGTACTGTAGTTGTAGTAATACTACAGTAGTAGTACATGTTAACCCCCCTATCCCTGCAGGCCACCCTGTCGCTGCTCCTTGACCACCTGAGCCTTGTGGCATCCTTCAGCCCGTCCAACAGGATGACCCACCAGAACCTGGCGGTCTGCTTCGGTCCGGTTCTGCTGACGCCGACACAGGAGGCCTGGAGGGGGGGAGGAGGGGGGAGGACGGGGCGAGGGGCGGGGAAAGGCTTCGGTCATGGTGAGGACATCGTGAGCGCCGTGGATTTCAAACGGCACATTGAGGCACTACACTACCTGCTGCAGCTGTGGCCAGGTGAGACCCTGAAGCTCCGCCCCCTCTCATATACAGCTGTTACCATGGAAACCAACTTGTCTTAATGTTTACTCCCTCAGTGCCAACCCATCGAGTCCCAGCGGATGACCACGCCGACGCCTCCCCTTTGCCATCCCCCACTCTCACCCACGATCCCCCGGGGCAGCGTCCCGTCCTGCGATTGGCTCTGCCTGCCGAGGAGGAAGTGGTGGTGTCACGGCGGGGGCGGGGCGGTCTAACCCGGCTGGAGAGCCCGCCGCCAATCAATCGGTACGCTGGAGACTGGAGCGTCTGCGGACGAGACCTGCTGTCGGGGCAGGACGCCGACTACGACGAGGTTGCCGGAAGTGACAGTGACGCAGGTAATTTGTTTACCTGTCCATGGTGGCAGATGATTGACAGGAAACCATCATAGGCTCCGCCCCCTACAACAAGCACTGGCTGCACCTAATTGGATGAATGCTTGACTCCCATTCTGCTCAAACTGGACCAACATGGCGGCTCGTCTGACCAGGATGTTTATGAGAACGTCTGAAGAGAGGAATCAGCTGCTGGTCTTTTCTTTTCAGATGACGGTTTAAAAGGCTGTCAGGACTGGATGCAGCTGATTCACACAACAGCAGCTTCTCCTGAAACACCTGCTGAAGTCTGAAACGTCAACAGTCGTGCATCATCCTCTTAACTTCTACTAAGTGACTACAATTGACTACAGCTGCCGACTCCTCTAAGCCAGTTTAAATAGAACCACTGATCTTCTCCTTAGACTCAGATGTTTAACCAGACGTTAGTATTCTAAGTATAATTAGTCATATGTTCATGAGACCTTTAATGAATCCATGTAAGAAACACATTTCATAATTGTTCTTTGTGACAAAGATGTGTTACAGAGTTATAGGAGTCTCACTAACCCTAACCCTAACCCAGCACCACCTTTTACATGATGCTGATGTCCTTCATCCACATCAGCATCATGTAAAAGGCTCGACAGAAAATAAAACGCTAACAGGTGAAGAAGGAAAAACATGGACTTTACATGTGGATGGAAACTTTAGTTTAGGACTGTAAACAGTGTTTTTCTACCTTAGAGGAACTCAGAGCACTTTATAACTCCTAGCCTGAATGAATGATGTGTTTGGAGAGACGAGACCAGTCGCAGCTGGAGACTCTGAGAAACTTCTAAACTAACCAGCAGCAGATGGGCCAATGGTCGTCCAATCAGGTGCAGCCAGTGTTTGCTGTAAGAGGGCGGAGCCTGTAATGGTTTCCTGTTGGGGAGCACCTGTCAGTCATCAGGAATCACATAAAATACTGCTTTAGCTGACCGAACTATTATCACTGTCATTACCCGACTGACTTAGAACTGAAGTTATGACCCTCAATAACATACATGGAACCCACCTTCACCTTTAATCCTCTCATTGTTTCAGGTAGTGGAGATGAAGACGAAGATGAGGAGAAGAAGGGGGCGTGGTCAGGAGCCACAGGAGGCGGAGCTCTGTACGTGGACGAGTTCCTGGACTTTGATGCTCCGTTCAACTGTCGACTCAGTCTGAAGGACTTCGACACTCTGATCCATGATCTGGACCGAGAGCTGGCAAAACAGATCAACATCTGCCTGTAGAGGAGGACGATGAAGGAGGAGGAAGATGAAGAGGAAGGAGGACGAGGAAGGAGGAAGATGAAGAGGAAGGAGGAGAGGAAGAAGGAAGAAGATGATGAAGGAGGAAGATCTGACTCCAGTCAAAGCTCGTCTTAGTGAAACGTTGCTTCGTCTCCGTCAGGTTCAACAGTTTGCTGAAGGTTGTCATGGTAACAGAGTAATAACAGACTTCAGGTCAGCTGTTGGATCCCTCGGCAACAGAAAAGGAGCAACTCTTCCCAGAGACGAGCAGCGTTGCCTTCGTGAGGAGCTCTTCTCCTCAGAATTCACCAAAGAAACATCAAACACGAGGAAACCTTCAGATGGAACCCAGACGTCCTTATTTACAGAGCAGCTAAAGGTTCTGACCAGATCAACGTTTCTCATCGTGATCAGCAACGTTTTAAAAAGTCAAAGTGAAAGAAGATTCATCACATGATGAGGCAATTAAAGATCAAAATAAAACAGTAACAATAGAACAGTTCTCCAAAGAACCCGATTACAAACTGTAAAATTAGTGTCAGTGTAAGACCATAAAACCTGATATATATATATATATATATATATATATATATATATATATCTCACAATTTCCATAATTAGGGGAAAATTTAAAATAGCGAGAAAGAACCTTTTCCAGCAGGTTGAAGAGCCCTACGATGATAAACACATTAGTAATTATAAAGACATTAATAATGATCTCGTTAAAGACAAAACAAAAGGGAAGCACATGTTTTACCAGAAACTAGTTTCTTCATTATCAGGTCAGAAAACTTCTCATCAGTCATACAATATAAAACGATTAAGTCACAACATTCGTGTTCCTTAAACCAGGTGAGCGTGTCCGTTAGCTCATTCCATGAAAGAACAAACCAACGTTAAGGTCGCCTCAGCAACAGGAAACTATCTGAAGGTCTCCCACAGATTCAGGACCAAGAGGTTCTGAAACAGCCAAATCCAGCGTGTCCATGAAGAACTCAAACTCTTTAATTTATTCGTCTGATCCAAAGGGAGCTGCAGCTCCAGAGTTAGAACTTCATGAAGGAGGAGACGAGTTCTCCGAGGCGTCGCTGCAGGAACCAGAACCTCGGAGGTTCTCCAGGGTTCTGTCACAGCGGCGACCCTGCAGGCTCACGGTAAAGGGAACGGAGTTCTGGGTATCAGGGTCGGATCACAGAGGATCCAGAGGGTTCTGCTGGATCCTTAGTTACAGTGGATCATTGTGGACCATGTAGATCTCTGTAGATCTCTGTAGATCTCTGAAGATCTCCTTGGAGCTCAGTGGACTTTGGAGGATCCTGGTAGACCTTGTGTCGGACTGTTTGCACTCTTGAAGCCATATTTTCACTTGTTGAAACTTTAAGTTGAAGTGGACAAACTGCAGAAACCATCGCTCTGCTGCTTCCTGGTTCTGGCCCTAGTCCTGGTTTTGGTCCTGGTCCAGGTCCTGGTGCCGGTTCTAGTTCTGGTCCTGGTTCTGGTTTTGGTCCTTGGCCTGGTCCTGGTCAAGGTCCTGGTCCTGATCCTGGTCCTGGCCCTGGCCCTGGTCCTGGTCCTGGTCCTGGTGCCGGTTCTAGTTCTGGTCCTGGTTCTGGTCCAGGCCCTGTAGCAGTGTTTTAGCAGAGTGATGTGAGCTGCAGTGTATTTCAGTGTTTGTCGGTACAGAGCTGTACGATGTTCTGAAGAAGTTCTGAAGAAGTTCTGAAGAAGTTCTGAAGAAGTTCTGAAGATGTTCTGAAGAAGTTCTGAAGAAGTTCTGAAGATGTTCTGACAGTGTTATTTGTTTTGCACAGATTCTATAAGCACTTATGTTTCTATGGCGTTTCTATGATGTAACCAAAGAGTTGAAGCACAGAGTTCCTGTTGGAACCGAGCACAGCGTCTGTTTAGTTACCCAGCAGATAATAAACACAGTATTAACTCCAGGACTCGACTATTATTGTTATTATTACTATCATTATTATTATTATTATTATTATTATTATTATTATTATTATCATTATTATTATTATCATTATTATTATTAGCATTATTATCATTATTATCATTATTATTATATTAGCATTATTATTATTACTATCATTATTATTAGCATTACTATTAATGCTAATAAATAGCATTTATTAGCATTATTATAATTAGAACTGGGGCCCAGTGGGGATGCAGTGATGATGTGTCTTCAGAACAGTGACCGACTGTGTGGAAACTTGTGGCAGTTTGCTGGAACGCTGGCTGTTTGCTGCTAGTTTGCCATAAATTTACATTTTCTGAGTCTACCTGTCAGAGTTTCCTCCAATGATTGTAAGAGTATTTAACCTGCCACACAGGTGATACTACCTGTACAGGTAACATATACCTGACTTATCCAGGATAAGCTGAGTTCAGCTGATATTTTGGACTGCTGTTCACCATAAACCTTGTTTTTATATGAAAAATAGAATGACTTTCTGCAGGAAATTACCGACTATTAGCCTCAGTGATAAACTGAAACTAAAAGTACTGAACTGCATCAAGGTGTCTTTGCCCTCAGTGCTGCCTGGCAGGACTCACCTCCTGATGAAGATTTATCACCTTTAAAAGCAGAACATGAGAAGACGAATGCATACAACAACAGGACTCACTAACTAAATAACAATGCTGAAATCAAAAAAGACTCAGAGATCAAGGGCAGGTTTGAATGTGTGTTTGGTTTTAAAGAAGCACAATAAACTCTAATTTCTGCTTCCATGTATTTTTGAAGTGAAGCTAAAAAAATACCTACAGGAAGCTTTAAAAAGACAGAAAATGGAGGCATAACAATAAATAAAGCATAAATTATAACAATAGATCATTTTAAAAAGCATGAGTAAAGTCACTGTTATTTATTCAGAACGATGATATGAATAAAAAATTCTATCTGTAAAGTATTTACAGCAGAAAAAATGAGATCTTTATTCCAAAGGAAGCATCTACTGTGGTTCACATCCTACACTGTTCTCTGTGATGTTAAACTACCTGTTATGGACACATATGAAGTCCAACATGACCTGATTATCATAGATATTAAGGTGAGTGTCCTCCTGGTCTTTTAGTCTCAATGAGAAGCAAACACAAGAAGAATAAGTCCGTGTAATAACTGTGATTCCTGTAGATGTGTGTGACAGACTCACAACAAACACACACACGTTTATTAATGAACTGATCAGCTCCGTTTGTTTGTTTATTTTTTAAATAAAGTTTTAAATGTTTCCTGTCAGTCAACGCCGAGGGCTCGGACCACCGTCGCATTTAAACGGCTACTTCCTGTTTCCTGTCAGCTCTGATTGGACGGCAAAGTGAGCGGCCTACGGTCCTGCGCTTTGATTGGCTGCTGTCTGTGCTCGCGTTGTGTGAGCGTTCAGGGGGCGGGGCTAAGCGCGCGGACGGCGTCTGTGTTTTAAAATGGCTGAAAAGTGAAAAGAAAGACAATAAAGTGGATAAAAACGAGCAGACTTCGGCCTGCGGCGCGTTTCAGACGGAGCAGGACGAACCGGGCCGAACAGGACCGAGCCGAGCCGAACACGACCGAAACGAACCTCAGCGGCTGCTGCTGCTCAGAGCGTCCCATGAAGTGCACCAGGTGATATTCAACTGCGCCACAGCCGCTGCAGGGACCAGTTCCACCGACCAGTTAACCAAGCAGTATAAATAACCAGTGCAAATAGCCAGTTCTACTAACTAGTGTAACTAACCAGTATAAATAACCAGTTTCAATAACCGGCCCTTTTTTAAGGTAATTTTTTCTAGTCATCGGAAAACGACTGTAACTAATAATAATTGATCAGAATTATTTGTGTATTGATTGATAACTAATAATAGTTATTAATTATAACTACAGGTAGCGTCCAGGTGTTATCAGAGTGACGACAGGTAACTCTGTGGAGCGGTTTGTTAATGTTATATTGGTACCTTTATTGATTAGTGACGTCATGCATCCGTACACATGACGGTAAAACATGCGCTTCATAAAGATCTGGGATATGACAGAAGAACGTTTACTGCAAAATATTGATCATTTATATTCATCATTCATACTGATCATTTATATTGATTATTCTTATTGATCATTCTTATTGATCATTTATATTAATCATTTATACTGATTATTCTTATTGATCATTCATATTGATCATTCTTATTGATCTGTACCAGAGTTCAGGATTCAGCTGCAGCTGACGAACTGATTTAATTCTCAGGGTTCTCCAGGTCCTAAACCCTCGTCCAGGGACTCCGTCTCCCATGATGCCCGTGGACGTGGCGGTGAGGTTCTGTCTGGCCAACTCTCCTCCTCTGTGCTCCTTCCTCAGTAACTATGACAACCGCTGCTCGCCATCAGCCGCCGTGCTGCGACCCTGTCTGTCCTCCGAACATGGCGGCGGCGTTACCACGGTAACCACGGCCTCATCATCAGCGGCAGATAGCAGGAGGAAGAAGAAGAGCGTGGTGTTCGCAGACTCTCAGGGTTTGGCGCTAACCGCCATCCACGTGTTCAACGAGGACGAGGACGAGCCGCTGAACGAGCTGCAGTTCCACCTGACCGAGGTAGAGGACGCCGCCGCCGGACTGCACCTGGAGGACGGAACAGGTGAGTCATTATTAGTTCATTAACAGAAAGGGATGCATATTTTTAATGATCTTTTTCTCGATAATTGGCAGCAGTAATCAATAATCCATTCAGTGAATAAAAGTTCTCTGACAGAGCTACAGTCAGCTGAGGTCATGTGATACTCACCACATTAGCAGCTAATGTTAGCCACATAACTAGCTTACATTAGCAGCTAATGTTAGCCACATAACTAGCTTCCTGTCATCCTGCTTGATCCCAGTTTGTCACCTGAGCGCTGGTCGGAGGTCACTGACCTCCACAGAAGTGTTGGTGCTGAATGTTCTCAGCCAGATTCACCGTTTTCTTTTATTTACCTGAATATTAAATCATGTCAGGGAGGGAGTGTAGACCTGGATCAGAGTCCAGGTAGGAGGGAGACCTGATAGACCTGGATCAGAGTCCAGGTAGGAGGGAGTGTAGACCTGGATCAGAGTCCAGGTAGGAGGGAGTGTAGACCTGGATCAGACCTGGATCAGAGTCCAGGTAGGAGGGCTGGCGGGGTGAGATGAGCTGTTTTAGGCTGGTTGCTGCTGTATCCTGGACCATCTGCAGAGGTCTGACCGGGCAGCAGGAGGCCTGCAGTAGTGGACTGTGCTGCATGTTCAGACAGGAAGGGTCTGATCCTCCTGATGTTGTCCAGGGAGAGTCAACATGACCGAGCAACAGAGGCCACATGAGCCTTGAAGGTTCGCTGGTCATCAGTCTTAACGCCCAAGTTTCTGGCAGACTTTGTGGGTTTGAGCTGGGCTGGTTCAAGCTGGATGTGGATTTCTTGTTGTATAAAGGGGCTGGCTGGGATGACGAGGAGCTCAGTCTTGGAAAGGTTGAAGGTGGTGTTTTTTCATCCATGCCGAGATCTCTGCAAGACATGCTGAGACCGTGTGGTCATCTGGGGAGAATGACAGGAAGAGCTGGGTATCATCAGCACAGCAATGACATGAGAAACCATGGGAGTGTGTTACTGCACCAAGTGAGGTTGTTCATACTGAGAAGACGAGGGGGCCGAGTGTTGACCCTTGAGGAACCCCTGTGGACAGGCCGTGCAGTCTGACACTTCTCCCCTCCAAGATACTCTGAAGGAGAGGCAGTAGAAGCAGGACATGGACCAGCGGAGGGATGATCCTGAGAAGCTCAGTGAGAGTGGAGAGGAGGATTTGGTGGTGTCAGAGGCCACTAACAGGTCTAACAGAGCTGAAGGCTGTCCAGCAGCTCCAGCAGAACACAGTGGTTCTGTTACAGGCAGGAGACCAATCTTGGTAGAGTGACCCTGTTTAAAACCAGGTCATACAGGTTCAGGGTTTCCCCCAGTGCTTTATAAGCTTGGCGGGCCGCCAGACTTTCATTGCCCCCCCTGCCAGGCTAATCGTCACTTGTTTATTTATTTTTAATAGGTTTCTTTATGCACCAAAACAGTGATACCAAAGACGGTAAACAGCTGTTAACCACATCTCGTGATACGGTTGAAACCGCAATGGCGACATTTTATGGTCAATACGTGAACTTTTTCCAAAGTCGGAGGAGCACTGGAGGAGACCACGAGCCGGGGCTCCATGATGAGGCAGAGCCAGTGGAGTTAGCATTGATGTTAGCATGGATGTTAGCACGTCGTCGGAGCAGCCTTCTGCCAGCCGCGATGGTAAACATCCAACTAGTGGATTTAATCCAAAATGGTTAGCTGACCCTAAATTTAGCGGATGGCTCTACAGACCCAGTATGGTAAACCCAGACGGATTGATGCACTGATCCAACCTGAACCATGTGCAGCAATAAGTAGTAGAGGTCACACAGCACAGCAGACCTGTTCAGCCTCTGAGTTCCCTGGTTTTACCCCTTGGACATGTTTACACTTTTTATTTATGTTCATTTATTTTACTTTTAAATGTGACCAGCAACGGCTTGTTTTAATATTCACTAGGATTTAACTTAAGTGAAAACAACTGATATTATTTATTTTAATTGTATTTTTTGTGTTTGTTAAAACCGTATTTCAAGATTGTGCCTTTTATTAAGACTCTACGTTTAAGTATTGTTAATAAATGGCTTCTAATAACACATAATAGTCATAATTTCAAAATCCTTGTAAACTTTTTTTTTTGTTTGTTTTTGTTTTTTTTTACAAAAACACTTTGGGCGGCCAGTGGGCTTCTCTACCACCGGGGGAAACCCTGAGGTTGTGGTTAGGGAAGACAGCTGAGACTTGGTTGAAGACAGTTTGCTCAAGTATTTTAGACAAGAAGGGCAGGAGGGAAACTGGTGTGTGGGCCGAGTGTAGGTTTTTTGAGTAACTCCAACTAGCTTAAATGCAGCGAGGAACACACCCATAGCCAGGGAGGAGTTGATGATGTGTGCTACTGCAGGGTTGAGTGTTGGGGAAATGGTTTGTAAGAGGTTGGATGGCATCGGGTCCAGTGGACAGGTAGTGGGACGAGAGTCCAGCAATAGTTTGGATGAATGGAAAATGTGTTTGAACTGAGGATCATTACTCCTTTAACCTGCCTCTTCTCTATGTTCCCCTCCAGACTTAGCTGACTCTGGTTCTGTTCTGGTTCTGGACTTCACTCCACCAGCTGAAGACTACCTGGACCTGAGGAACAGGCTCAAAGTGCAGCAGGTGTGTCTGGAGACGTGTTCTGTTCAGGAGCGCCTGCTGTCTGGTTCTGTCCAGGTCCAGAACATCTGCTTTGAGAAGAGCGTGTCGGTTCGGATCACCTTCGACTCGTGGCGATCCTTCCAGGACGTTCGCTGTCAGTACCTGAACAACGTGTACAGCTGCTCCGACACCGACACCTTCTCCTTCTCCATCTTGGTGCCGGATCTCCTCGAGCCCTGCAGCCAGGTGGAGTTCTGCATCCGGTACCAGACCCGGGATCAGACATTCTGGGACAACAACCTCGGGGGCAACTACCGCCTAGTGTTTTCGGATCCAAATGGCCGCCAGAGTGCTGAGAATCCAGCAAGGCTGCAGAACCAGCAGGGAGGGAACAGGAAGCAGATGGAGTTTGACCCGTTTGGAAGTCCACGGACCTCAGCAGGGATCTTTCCTGAGTGGCAGAGCTGGGGGCGGATAGACAGTAGCGCCCCCTACTGGTGACACCAGCTTTTAATGACTTTCTATATTCCAGATGTAAAGATTCACAGGATCTGCACACGAGCACTAAAGCCACCTTATTCCCTCTGGATGCATCCAGAACCCACTGAGCACTGCTTCACTGGAGCCACTTTACCCGAACACGGATCATTGTGAGTCTGTTTCAGACAGATGTTGACCTCTGGAAGGAAACAGGAAGTCTAAATTAGGGATGTCCCGATCTGTCCCGATCTGAGTCATTCAATATTTCTGCTAAGCCCCAGTCCAATACCATTTTCATACGAAGCTGTTCCCTAATGTTCTGTATGTGGAACCTTGCTGTAAAGCTCCAGTAGAACACTTTAATATGTAGTGCTAGAGGGTAAATGTAGTACTGGAGGGTGAGTGAAGTACGAGATGGTAGGATGTACTGAGGCTCCAACAGATGTATTAAACCTGTTTTCTCTACATGATGTCAGTAAATGTAGATCAGCTGTAGTACCTGGTTGTTCCACCAGGTGGAGCCTCTCACTGTTTAATACTGTAGAGACCAGAGGAGGCGTCACTCAGACTACAGTTCATGTTGGAAGCAGAGAGCATTGTGGGAGTTTAGCTAGAAGGGGCACCATGACAAAGACTTCTGAGGAGGTTAATGACCTCCAACCAGAGCTGCTGGGTTTAGATGAACTGGATCAACAGAGATCCTGGATCCCAGTAACTGATGAACAGAACTGACGGAGGAACAAACACTGAAACAGAACCGATGAACGCTGTGATCAGTCTGTGGTAGTCATTATGGTTATTGACTACTGATAGAGCAAATGATTCTAAATCCACCTGCTGCCATGAGTTGGCTCCTCCCTTTACACCTGAGTGACAGCAGACCTGAACAACAGATCGTGTTGAGCTTTGATCGGATCAGGACATCCCTCGTCTGAATGTCTGAATCTCACCTGAGCTTCAGACTCTGAATAAAGAACCAGCTGTAACCTGAAGCTCCTCCCTCATCTTTAGGTGTTTGCACCCAACAACTGAATCCTTAATGCTTCCCTGTAAGGGCTTGTTATTGGTCATCAGACCCGGTTCACACCCGGACCTCACGGATCTGCAGAGTGTCGGTCAGCTGGATACCTGCAGGCCTCAGGGAGAAGGTCAGAACTCTGCTGCTGTTTAAAGCATCGCAGGAATCTAAGAGTCTTGGAAATATGCAATAAAACAGAGTCACTTTTAGAAATGCAGAAGACGATCAGGAGTCAAAGGGCTTTAAGAGCATCCAAAGGATTTACTAACCTTCAGGAGGCGACCTGAAAGGCTTTAACAGTCTCCTGTAGATTTACAAGTGCTTCCTTAAAACCTCCCAAAGATTCAAGGCCTTCCACAAGATCATCTTAACGTGTAGAACGTCCTCCACTTTCTCCTCCAGACTCATCACCTTCTACTGGAATGTGGTCACAGCTTTTAAAGGCGTCAGGATCAACTGTGTTCTTCATCCCAGCTGTAGCAGCTTCATCACATTCCTCCTTTATTCATCACCATTACAGCTGATTCTTCACCAGCAGCAGAAACACCAGCAGGACAGTTAAAGAGCTGAAACACTGAATTTAAAGGTCTGACGTTTGTCAAACCACTGAAGGGGATCAGTCTGACATTCAGGGTTTAAACAGGTGTCACACCTGTCAGGTGAAGCCTGTTCGCTCACCTGAACGGTCTTTACCATCCAGACTCTGCTAACACACCAGGGATGTTAGTGATTCATTTTTAATAGATAATAATACTTTGATGCATTGAAAGCTTTCTGACAGACAGTAGATGATGCTCATGTAAAGTGAATGTATTGTAGATTAGCTGCAGTACCTGGCTGCTCCACCAGGTGGAGCCTCTGACTGGTTAATGAGGTGGAGTAACAGGTGTGTTTTCTGACCTCCCTGCTGTCTGACTGCTCACTACGACGTCGTGGTGATGAAATCTGCAGCATCAAGTTCTCAAAGGTGTTTGTCTGCTTTAGCTAGCTCCCTGAGGCTGATGCTAGCGATGCTAAGCTAGGACTTTGCAGTGCTTACACAGGCCGGGAGCTAAGTGTCTGTCAGCAGATGGATGCTTGAACAACGTTAAAGTGATGCCGTTTAAAGGCAGTCAGTACTGACGGATCTGCTACTGCGACTGTTCATGTTGTGACCAGAACTACTTGGTTGAGTTTAGTTTGAAAACACTCGGTTAGCTGTACCAAAGGATGGCGGTTTGGCTTCAAATCCACTCTGTCACTACATTTCTTTGTCTCCACTGCAGTTGTTGTTTGGTTAATTGTAAAAGAAGAAACACCACGTCTGGTTAGTGATGATAACCTCGTAGTAATAGTAGTAGTAGTAGTAGCAGTTTGTACCTGATGATTTCTGAAGCTGTATTTTGAATACTAACATGCTACAGCTGGGAGACACCAGCTGTACGATCAATAACCTGATCAGTTCTGCAGCTGATTGCTAATAAGAGAAGCCTTCACAGGTCTTTGCTGTGGAGTTGGTTCTTTATTTAGCCAAACAGATTTTGAAACATTAGAATTAAACCCTGGATGATAAAACTGAACCTCCTCCCTTGAACTGAACTTCTCTTTAATTGTTTAACTGGTTCATGAGTGAGTCACCTGTTTCCAGGCAGATTACAGACACTGTTACCACTGTTAATGTTGTCATGTGATGCTCCTCTGTCATGTGACCGCATTTCAGTTTTTATTCCTGCTAGCTTAAATCGCTCTTTTCTGACCAATGCTAACGATGCTAACGAAGAGCCTCCAGGTGAGCTGCAGTGACACTTCCTCTGTATTCCTGTTGTCATAGTAACTGCTATTTTCCTGTTGTCATGGTAATTGCACTAAGCAGAGACGGGTGAAGCTAAACTTGCACCTCCTATTAGCTCCTGTAGCCTCGACTAAGCTAACAAGCACTCCATTGTGTGTGTGTGTGTGTGTGTGTGTGTGTGTGTGAGAGAGAGAGAGAGAGAGAGAGAGAGAGAGAGAGAGAGAGAGGGAGAGGGAGAGAGACACTGCCTTCTGCATTAACAGATCATAAAGCGCTGCTAAAAGCTAACAGCTAACTGCATCACACGTTGATGGTGTTTCTGCTGAACTTCAGGCAGACTGGTGTGTTTGGTGATAGGGCAGTAAACATACTGTAGCTATGATGTAATGTACAATATACTGATGATGTCATAATGTACTTCTGGAGCAGGAAGTGATGTAAGGAGGGTGTGTCTGACTGTTCCTTTTGTGTGTTTCCTTTGAGAATAAAAGTCTAATGTTTGTAAAGTTTGCTTTTCTGTTTATTATTTATTACAATGCTCTGCTCAGGATCTGAGTGATCAATAGTGTTGATAATTTACCTGATTTAAAATATATTAACCAGCAAGGCAAAGACATGAGGAGACTACAGGCAGTTCATGTTAACAAGCAGAGAGCATTGTGGGAGTTTAGCTAGCATATGGGGCACCATGACAAAGACTTCTGTTAATGGCGGTTAATGACCTCCAACGAATGCTCACTGTTACTGGTTCACTTGCTACAGCAGAACCAGCTAATTGAGCTGCTGCTAATGCTACACCATCTCCTTTATGCACTGATTAAAACAATCATTGGTTATTGATTGGTAAAGGAGCCAGCCTGATTCAGGACGCCGTTTGTTTCCCAGTTATTCCCGTGAAAACAGGAGATTTAAAATACAACAAGATTTCAGAGTTTATCATGTGAACATCAGAACTGAGATGAAACTGAAACCCTGACTAACAGAAACCACCAGTCTGTTCAGCTGCTGTCACATGATTCTGAAACTCAAACGGAACACACTGATGTGTTCTGAACAATACTATTAATTAATTAAAATGAAAAACCTCCACAGCTGCAGGAACAGCATTTAAATGATCTGTTGGAACTAATTCAGGATCTGAAAGCTTCACCTCAGACCAGCTGGATTCACTGCATCAGTCTAAAACCAGCAGAGGAGAACAAGTGGAACTACAAAACCTCTAATATTAATAATAATAATATGTAAAACCTCTAATAATAATGATAATAATGATAACAATAATAATAATAAACTATAAACCACTAATGCACACTTCAACCTGTTCGTCTTCACTGTGGTTCATTTTCTAGTCGGAAGTCCTGCAGCTCTGTGGAACCAGAACAACATGAAGGAGGAGAACCAGAGACGTCTTCTATCAGCAAAACTCATTAGAATGAAGGATCAATTTACTGTGACATAAAATCCTGAACCAACATGTCTCCAGATGTAACCCTAACCCTAACCCCTAGAACACTGGACCAGGAGTTAGAGCACTGGACCAGAAATTAGAACACTGGACCAGATGTTAGAGCACTGGACCAGAAATTAGAACACTGGACCAGATGTTAGAACACTGGACCAGATGTTAGAGCACTGGACCAGAAATTAGAGCACTGGACCAGATGTTAGAGCACTGGACCAGAAATTAGAGCACTGGACCAGATGTTAGAACACTGGACCAGATGTTAGAGCACTGGACCAGAAATTAGAACACTGGACCAGAAATTAGAACACTGGACCAGATGTTAGAGCACTGGACCAGAAATTAGAACACTGGACCAGATGTTAGAGCACTGGACCAGAAATTAGAACACTGGACCAGAAATTAGAACACTGGACCAGATGTTAGAGCACTGGACCAGAAATTAGAACACTGGACCAGAAATTAGAGCACTGGACCAGAAATTAGAACACTGGACCAGATGTTAGAGCACTGGACCAGAAATTAGAGCACTGGACCAGAAATTAGAACACTGGACCAGATGTTAGAGCACTGGACCAGAAATTAGAGCACTGGACCAGATGTTAGAGCACTGGACCAGAAATTAGAACACTGGACCAGATGTTAGAGCACTGGACCAGATGTTAGAGCACTGGACCAGAAATTAGAACACTGGACCAGATGTTAGAGCACTGGACCAGAAATTAGAACACTGGACCAGATGTTAGAGCACTGGACCAGAAATTAGAACACTGGACCAGAAATTAGAACACTGGACCAGAAATTAGAACACTGGACCAGAAATTAGAGCACTGGACCAGAAATTAGAACACTGGACCAGATGTTAGAGCACTGGACCAGAAATTAGAACACTGGACCAGATGTTAGAGCACTGGACCAGAAATTAGAACACTGGACCAGATGTTAGAGCACTGGACCAGAAATTAGAACACTGGACCAGATGTTAGAGCACTGGACCAGATGTTAGAACACTGGACCAGATGTTAGAGCACTGGACCAGAAATTAGAACACTGGACCAGATGTTAGAGCACTGGACCAGAAATTAGAACACTGGACCAGATGTTAGAGCACTGGACCAGAAATTAGAACACTGGACCAGAAATTAGAACACTGGACCAGATGTTAGAGCACTGGACCAGAAATTAGAACACTGGACCAGATGTTAGAGCACTGGACCAGAAATTAGAACACTGGACCAGATGTTAGAGCACTGGACCAGAAATTAGAACACTGGACCAGATGTTAGAGCACTGGACCAGAAATTAGAACACTGGACCAGAAATTAGAGCACTGGACCAGATGTTAGAGCACTGGACCAGAAATTAGAACACTGGACCAGATGTTAGAGCACTGGACCAGATGTTAGAGCACTGGACCAGAAATTAGAACACTGAACCAGATGTTAGAGCACTGGATCAGAAATTAGAGCACTGGACCAGAAATTAGAACACTGGACCAGATGTTAGAGCACTGGACCAGAAATTACAACACTGGACCAGAAATTAGAACACTGGACCAGAAATTAGAACACTGGACCAGATGTTAGAGCACTGGACCAGAAATTAGAGCACTGGACCAGAAATTAGAACACTGGACCAGATGTTAGAACGCTGGACCAGATGTTAGAGCAGTGGACCAGAAATTAGAACACTGGACCAGATGTTAGAGCACTGGACCAGATGTTAGAGCACTGGACCAGAAATTAGAACACTGGACCAGATGTTAGAGCACTGGACCAGATGTAAGAACACTGGACCAGATGTTAGAGCACTGGACCAGAAATTAGAACACTGGACCAGATGTTAGAGCACTGGACCAGAAATTAGAACACTGGACCAGATGTTAGAGCACTGGACCAGAAATTAGAGCACTGGACCAGATGTTAGAGCACTGGACCAGAAATTAGAACACTGGACCAGAAATTAGAACACTGGACCAGATGTTAGAGCACTGGACCAGAAATTAAAGCACTGGACCAGAAATTAGAACACTGGACCAGAAATTAGAACAATGGACCAGATGTTAGAGCACTGGACCAGATGTTAGAGCACTGGACCAGAAATTAGAGCACTGGACCAGAAATTAGAACACTGGACCAGATGTTAGAGCACTGGACCAGATGTTAGAACACTGGACCAGAAATTAGAACACTGGACCAGATGTTAGAGCACTGGACCAGAAATTAGAACACTGGACCAGAAATTAGAACACTGGACCAGATGTTAGAGCACTGGACCAGATGTTAGAGCACTGGACCAGAAATTAGAACACTGGACCAGAAATTAGAACACTGGACCAGATGTTAGAGCACTGGACCAGATGTTAGAGCACTGGACCAGAAACTAGAGCACTGGACCAGAAATTAGAACACTGGACCAGATGTTAGAACACTGGACCAGATGTTAGAGCACTGGACCAGAAATTAGAGCACTGGACCAGAAATTAGAACACTGGACCAGATGTTAGAGCACTGGACCAGAAATTAGAGCACTGGACCAGATGTTAGAGCACTGGACCAGAAATTAGAGCACTGGACCAGATGTTAGAACACTGGACCAGAAATTAGAGCACTGGACCAGAAATTAGAACACTGGACCAGATGTTAGAGAACTGGACCAGATGTTAGAGCATTGGACCAGAAATTAGAACACTGGACCAGATGTTAGAGCACTGGACCAGATGTTAGAGCACTGGACCAGATGGTAGAGCACTGGACCAGAAATTAGAACACTGGACCAGATGTTAGAGCACTGGACCAGAAATTAGAGCACTGGACCAGATGTTAGAGCACTGGACCTAGAAATTAGAACACTGGACCAGATGTTAGAACACTGGACCAGAAATTAGAACACTGGACCAGATGTTAGAGCACTGGACCAGATGTTAGAGCACAAGACCAGAAATTAGAACACTGAACCAGATGTTAGAGCACTGGATCAGAAATTAGAGCACTGGACCAGAAATTAGAACACTGGACCAGATGTTAGAGCACTGGACCAGAAATTAGAACACTGAACCAGAAATTAGAACACTGGACCAGAAATTAGAACACTGGACCAGATGTTAGAGCACTGGACCAGAAATTAGAACACTGAACCAGATGTTAGAGCACTGGATCAGAAATTAGAGCAGTGGACCAGAAATTAGAACACTGGACCAGAAATTAGAACACTGGACCAGATGTTAGAGCACTGGACCAGAAATTAGAACACTGGACCAGAAATTAGAGCACTGGACCAGAAATTAGAGCACTGGACCAGAAATTAGAACACTGGACCAGATGTTAGAGCACTGGACCAGAAATTAGAGCACTGGACCAGATGTTAGAGCACTGGACCAGATGTTAGAGCAATGGACCAGAAATTAGAGCACTGGACCAGAAATTAGAACACTGGACCAGATGTTAGAGCACTGGACCAGATGTTACAGCAGTGGACCAGAAATTAGAGCACTGGACCAGATGTTAGAGCACTGGACCAGAAATTAGAGCACTGGACCAGATGTTAGAACACTGGACCAGAAATTAGAGCACTGGACCAGAAATTAGAACACTGGACCAGAAATTAGAACACTGGACCAGATGTTAGAGCACTGGACCAGAAATTAGAACACTGGACCAGATGTTAGAGCACTGGACCAGAAATTAGAACACTGGACCAGATGTTAGAGCACTGGACCAGAAATTAGAACACTGGACCAGAAATTAGAACACTGGACCAGATGTTAGAGCACTGGACCAGAAATTAGAGCACTGGACCAGATGTTAGAGCACTGGACCTAGAAATTAGAACACTGGACCAGATGTTAGAGCACTGGACCAGAAATTAGAACACTGAACCAGATGTTAGAGCACTGGATCAGAAATTAGAGCACTGGACCAGAAATTAGAACACTGGACCAGATGTTAGAGCACTGGACCAGAAATTAGAACACTGGACCAGATGTTAGAGCACTGGACCAGAAATTAGAACACGGAACCAGAAATTAGAACACTGGACCAGAAATTAGAACACTGGACCAGATGTTAGAGCACTGGACCAGAAATTAGAACACTGAACCAGATGTTAGAGCACTGGACCAGAAATTAGAGCACTGGACCAGAAATTAGAACACTGGACCAGAAATTAGAACACTGGACCAGATGTTAGAGCACTGGACCAGAAATTAGAACACTGGACCAGATGTTAGAGCACTGGACCAGAAATTAGAACACTGGACCAGATGTTAGAGCACTGGACCAG